>CM052711.1:89581257-89671454 GCA_028551405.1 Uromys caudimaculatus | reverse complement strand
CCCAAGAAGAATAGAAGACAGGAAATAATCAAACTCAGGGCTGAAATCAACCAAGTAGAAACAAAAAGAACTATACAAAGAATCAACAAAACCAGGAGTTGGTTCTTTGAGAAAATCAAGAAGATAGATAAACCCTTAGCCAGACTAACCAGAGGGCACAGAGACAGAATCCAAATCAACAAAATTAGAAATGAAAAGGGAGACATAAAAACAGATTCTGAGGAAATTAAAAAAATCATCAGATCCTACTACAAAGGCCTATACTCAACAAAACTGCAAAATTTGGAAGAAACAGAAAATTTTCTAGACAGATATCAAATACCAAAGTTAAGTCAGGATCAGATAAACCATCCAAACAGTCCCATAATGCCTAAAGTAGAGGCAGTCATTAAAAGTCTCCCAACCAAAAAAAGCCTGGGTCCAGATGAGTTCACTGCAGAATTCTATTTGGTACTTTTTAAATACTGCTTGAAAAGTGTTTGTATCATAAGCTACAAAGCTAATTAGAGGCAGGTAGAGGAATATTCATACATCAACACAGCCACTCTTGTTTGTATGCAGACATACCTCTAATCTCAGGAGACAGAGCCAATCAGATCTTTGAGTTCAAGGGAAGCCTTGGACAGAGTAAGTTCCAGGAACAGAAAACCTTAGGTGCAGGCATGGTGGTACACACCTACAATCCCAACACTCAGGAGTCAGTTGAAAGGCAGTGCAGTGGAGTTTAGTAGGGCTGATCATTTGATGGAAATTCATTTCCTGGAGTTCACAGGCAGTTTTACTTGGACAGTTTTATGGAGACACGTTGTAGAGAGAACCGACTAGACAGAGGTGAAGGCAAAATGAGCCAGAGTATTAGGAGACAGGGGATTAGAACCTATTGTCAAAATTAATATGAGGACAAGTAGAGTAATTCAGTAAGTACCCAAGAGGGTACAGTTTGAAACAGCTTAGAGAGGAGTTTGAAGCCACAATAATCAAGTTGAACCCAGTAACTAGAATTTAGAAACATCTAGAAAGGGTGAGCTCATTCAGCAATAATTGTCAGGAATGACAATTATATCAGGCAAATAAGAGTTACTTTTACATAGGCATTCAATTACTAGCAAAAATCACATATGCTTTACAGGAGTTGTTCTTAATGGGTAGTTTAGCACATTTGAGACTTAAGTTTCTATTTGAAATTTAAAAGATGATGGAACTTGTAATAAATGCAGTTTAGAATTCAAGGTAAAGCCAGGCAGTGGTGGCACATGCCTTTAATCCCAGCACTTGGGAGGCAGAGACAGGTGGATTTCTGAGGTCGAGGCCAGCCTGGTCTACAGAGTGAGTTCCAGGACAGCCAGGGCTACACAGAGAAACCCTGTCTCGGAAAAACAAGAAAAAAAAAAAAAAAAAAAAAAAAAGAAGAATTCAAGGTAAATTGGTTGAAATGGCCTGTGAAATCACATGTTATTTTTGTCTGAGACTGTTTTAGTTACGGTCTTACTGCTGTGCACAGACACCATGAGCTGGACAACTCTCTTTTTTTAAATTTTTTTATTTGTTATTTTGTTTATTTACATTTCAAATGTTATTCCAATTCCCAGTTTCGTCTTCAAAAGCCCCCTATCCAATCTCCACTCACCCTGCTTCTATGAGTGTGTTCCCTCAACCACCCACCAACTCCTGCCTCCCCACTTTTGCATTCCCATACACTGAGGCATCAAGCCTTTACAGACCAAGGGCCTCCCCTCCCTTTGATGCCAGATAAGGCTATCCTCTGCTACCTATGCATCTGGACCCATGGGTCCCTCCATGTGTATTTTTTGGTTGATGATTTAGTCTCTGGGAGCTCTGGGTGGTCTGGTTGGTTGATATTGTTGTTCTCCCTATGAAGTTGCAAATCCCTTCAGATCCTTCAGTCCTTATCCTAACTCCTTCTTTGGGGTCCCCCTGCTTAGTCCAAAGGTTGGCTGCAAGCATCTGCATCTGTATCGGTAAGGCTCTGGCCAAGCCTCTCAGGAGATATCCATATCAAGCTCCTATTTGCAAGCACTTCGTGTCATCAGCAATAGTGTCTGGGTTTGGTGACTGCATATGGGATGAACCTTGAGGTGGGACAGTCTCTGGATAGCTTATCCTTCGGTCTCTGCTCCACTCTTTGTCTCCATATTTCCTTTAGACAGGAGCAATTCTGGGCTAAAATTTTGAGAAACGTGATTCACCCCATCCGTCAACCATGGGCCATGCCTAATCTCTGGATACAGTCTCTATAGGTTCTCTCTCCCTTTTGTTGGTATTTCAGCTAATGTCATCCTCATTGGTCTTGGGAGCCTCTTCCTTTTCTGGTTTCTGGGAATTTCTGTTGGCTACCTCTGTTTCCGGTCCTCCATTTCTAAACAGCTCTGTTCAATTTCCCCCCATCCTGCCACACCTGCCACTGACTCCCTTTTTTCCTCTCCTTCTCCTCTCTTCCTCCAAAGTCCTACACACCCTCTAAGTCCTGTGATTATTTGTTACCCTTCTAAGTAGGACCGGGGCATCCACACTTTGGTCTTCCTTCTTCTTGACCTTCATATGGACTGTAAGTTTTATCATAGGTATTCTAAGCTTTTCTCTGAATATCCACTTATCAGTGAGCACATACCATATGTTCTTTAGTGACTGTGTTACCTCACTCAAGATGATATTTTCTAATTCCATCCATTTGCCTGCAAATTTCATAAAGTCATTGCTTTTAAAAACTCCATTGTGTAAATGTATCACATTTTCTGCATCCATTCCTCTGTTGAGGGACATCTAGGTTTTTTCCAGCTTCTGGCTATTATAAATAAGGCTGCGATGAACATAGTGAAATATGTGTCCTTGTTATATGTTGGGACATCTTTTGGGTATATGCCCAGGAATGGTATAGCTAGGTCCTCAGGTATTACTATGTCCCATTTTCTGAGGAACTGCCAGATTGATTTCCAGAGTGGTTGTACCAGCTTGCAATCACATCATCAATGGAGGAGTGTTCCTCTTTCTCCAGATCCTTGCCCACATCTGCTGTCACCTGAATTTTTGATCTTAGCCATTCTGTCTGGTGTGAGGTGGAATCTCAGGGTTGTTTTGATTTGCATTTCCCTTATGACTAAGGATGTTAAACATTTCTTTAAATGCTTCTCAGCCATGAAAGATTCCTCAGTTGAGAATTCTCTGTTTAGCTCTGCACCCCATATATTAATAGGATTATTTGGTTCTCTGGAGTATAATTTCTTGAGTTCTTTGTATATTTTGGATATTAGCCCTCTATCAGATGTAGGGTTGGTACAGATATTTCCCAATCTGTGAGTTACTGTTTTTCTTATTGACAGTGTCCTTTGTCATACAGAACCTTTGCAATTTTATGATGTTCCATTTGTCTATTGTTGATCTTAGAGCATAAGCCATTGGTGTTCTGTTCAGGAAATTTTCTCATGTGTCCATGTGTTCAAAGTTCTTCCTCATTCTCTCTTCTATTAGATTCACTGTACCTGTTTTTTTGTGAAGGTCCTTGATCCTCTTGTACTTGAGCTTTGTACAAGGAGATAAGAATGGGCCAATATGCACTCTTCTTCATGCAAGCCTCAAGACAACTCTTATAAGGACAACATTTAATTGGGCCGGGCTTACAGGTTCAGAGGTTTAAGTCCATTTCACCAAAGTGGGAACATGGCAGCATCTAAGCAGGCAGTATCCAGGCAAAGCTGAGAATTCAACATCTTCATTTGAAGGCAGCTAGTGGAAGTCTTGCTTCTAGGCAGCCAGGATGAATGTCTTAAAGCCTATCCCCACAGTGACACAACCAGTACAACAAGGTCACCCTTACTCTAAAAGGGCCATACCTTCTAATAGTGCCACACCCTGTGCCAAGCATGGACAAACCATTACATTCCACACCTTGGCCCTGATAGGTTTGTACAAATGATTCTCTGAGGCCATACCTAAACATAAATGCAAACTACATTTAGTCCAACTTCCATTGTTCCCATAGTCTATAGCACTCTTAACAATATTAAAAGTCCAAAATTCAATGTCTCTTTTTTGATTCATCCAATCACTTAACTGTAATCCCCAAAGCAGGCCAGAAAACCATTTGGGCAAACTCCAAACTCTGCAACTCTATAGCTGATGTCAAAGCAGTCTTCAGATCGCCAAGTCCTTATTCATTTTTGTTCACTGCAACAAAGTTCTTTCTCCTAGGCTGGTTCTACTCCCTGTTAGCAGCTTTTTTTGGCAGATATCCTATGGCACTGGCTTCTTGAACATCTAGGGGTCCCCAAGGCAAAATCAAAGTTATAGCTTCTTGTTTCAGTGTCTGGCATCCACACATGATCTTCTGTGCTCCTCCAAAGGGCTAACATCACTTCTCTAGCTCTGCCATCTGTAGCATGTAAGCTCAGGTTGATCCAATCCACTTCTGCTGCTGTTTTTGGTAATTACCCCATGGTACTGGAATCTCCAATATGCTGGGGCCTTCCCCTGCAACTAGGCTTCACCAATAATTGCCTCTCATAGGCTCTTTTTATGGTGTCAAACATCAAATCCTTTGCATGACCTCTTCAGTTCTGGGCTGTCAATTGCAACTGAGATTGCACCTTCACCATGTCTTTCTATGTCTTCTCACATTGACAAGTTTCAGCTGCTGTTCATGACCCCTTCATGCCGTCAAACCCAGTACCACCTGGATAACTCTTACAGATTACAAAGTATAGCTGCAGCATGACATACAGTGTTGGCTATCTCTGGATCACAGTTTCTTTGTGCTTTCAGAAAATACTTCCCAGAAGATATCACCTTGTTGATGCTGATCTCTTCTTAATCACTACCAAATTTTAGCTCCACCTAAACCAGCATCAATTGTCCCAATAGTCTCTTCTATTTTTCACTCTAAAACCAGAGCCACATGGCTGAAACTGCCCTGTTCTGCTGCTTGCTGTGGCTGAAACATGCCCCCCCTCCTATATTCTATTACCAACTTTCTGTTTTTCGACTTCTTCTATCCTTCTCTGCCAAAGGTTGACTTTCTTTCCTGGAACTTGCTCTGTAGATTGACCTTGAACTCAGAGATCTGCATGGCTCTGTTTCCTATAATGCTGGGATTAAAGGCATGTACCCCCATGCCTGGAGTTAAGTTTGTTGTTGTTGTTGTTGTTGTTGTCATTGTTGTTTAAACCTAGAACCTGCATTGAACTAGGCTGGCCTGGAACTCGGACATCTGTTTGGCTTTGTCTCTTGGGATTAAAGGTGTGTATCAACATGCCTCTATCTAAATTTAGCTGGGTAGGATATTGTCCTAAATCTCTTAAGCTGTTAACTCCTAGAACATAGGATTCAGTTTCTTTTCACTTTCTGGTGCCCCTTTAATACTTCAACCATATATTTTATATTTTTCTTTTCTATGCTTGCTACACTTGTTAAAAAATTCTTCATGAGACATAACCAGAGAACAAAGTCTCTGCTGAGCCTTTTTGAGACTTCCTTTGTCAGTACAATTAATATAAATCTCTTTACCTTAGATTCAGGTAGACTCTTCAGACAAGGGTAAAAAGCAGCCACATTCTTCACCAAAATACCACAAAATCAGTCTCTATGCCACATTCTCAAGTTTACCATTGAAACTTCTTGGGACAGGTCTGCACAGTTCAAATAATAGTCAACAACAAAGTCTTCCATATCCCTACTCATATAGCCCATTGAATAAAACTTAAAGCATTCCAGGGATTTCCAAAGTCCCAAAATTCACATTCCTACAAACAAAAGCATGATCAGGCCTATCACAACAATATCCCAGTCCCTGGTACCAACTTCTGTCTTAGGGTTTTACTGCTATGAACAGACACCATGACCAAGGCAACTCTTATAAGGATAACATTTAATTGGGCCTGGCTTACATGTTTAGAGGTTCAGTCCATTACCACAGAGGTGGGAACATGACAGCATCCAGGCAGGTATGGTGCAGGCAGAGCTGAGAGTTCAACATCTTCATCTGAAGGGTCATAGTGGAAGACTCGCTTCCAGGCAGCTAGGGTGAGTGTCTTAAAGCCCATGCCCACAGTGACACACCTACTCCAACAAGGCCTCAACTTTCAGGGCTGCACCTTCGAATATTGCCACTCCCTGAGCTTAGCATATACAAACTGTCAAAGAGATTGTAGTTCTGAAATATATCTAATTCTCAGGAAAATATGTTAAACTTAAAATATTTTCAGAGGTGCTACAATACTAATACACCTGTTACACTTGCTCATCATATCCTCTTCCATAGTGCCATTCTCTTCACTCAGCACATTTTGAGATTTGTTTCAGGTAAACAAACATTTATATAAAGATATATAGTTCATTAAGAATTGTATGTAAATAAAGTTGAAATGAACACTAGATCATCTTACTTTTCTATGTTATTGATACAATTGTTAAAGAACCAAACTGGTTTTTTGTTTTTGTTTTGGTTTTGTTTTGTTTTGTTTTGTTTTGTTTTGTTTTGTTTTTTCGAGACAGGGTTTCTCTGTGTAGCCCTGGCTGTCCTGGAACTCACTCTGTAGACCAGGCTGGCCTGGAACTCAGAAATCCACCTGCCTCTGCCTCCCAAGTGCTGGGATTAAAGGAGTGCACCACCACTGCCCAACTCCCAAACTGTTAAAAGATAAAAAATGTACACATCTTATGATCTTATCCTTCTTTGAGATAGTGAGTTGATATGATCTTAAAGTACTTGGTTTGCAGGAAAAATCATGTCAACTTCAGAATACAACAACCTCCCTCCTAATGGAAACTATGTTCATCACCATACAGAGGAGTCAGACCAGGTGTTTGAATATAAATCCCTGAGGTATAATTACAATCCAGACCCTGTCTACTTGCTTTCTCTATACAGAGACTCCTAAAATAAAACCTCCAGTATAGTTCATTATATCCTATTACTATGGCTCCTGTAATAAAGGTAGCTTAATTGGTAAAGCAGATGATACAAGAATGAAGATCTCCTTTTGATCTCTAGCCCACGCCCACATTTAAAAAATGGGTATTGTGGTATGGTGGTGTATGTTTGTAATACCAATGCTGGGGGCCAGAAATAGGCAAAAACCTGGAGTTAAGTGCTCAGGGAGCCTAGCTTCATTTTCCAGTCACAAGTCCAAAGCAGACATTCTATTTAAAAACAAAATAAAGGAAAACAAAAAGCAAACAAACAAAAAAATCAAGAAATAAACAAAAGAGGAGGGCTTCTGGCTACTGAACTGCTGGACACTTGTGCACACATGTATATGTACAAGTACACATAGAAAGGCAGGAACACAAGGACACACACACACACACACACACACACACACACTTCACATAAGAGAAGGGGAAAACTGTGTTCTCTCTAACATCATGAAAAATTCCATGATCCAACATTATTACTATTTTTTAAATTTTATTTAATTTTTTTACACTCCTGATTATATCCCCCTCCCTGTCAACCCTCTGATTGTTCCACATCCCATACTTCCACCCCTCCCCCCACCCCACCAGACCTCCCCATTGCTTGGGGCCTCCAGACTCTTGAGGGTTAAGTGCATCTTCTCTGATTGAGCCCAGACCCGGCAGTCCTCTGCTGTATATGTGTTGGGGGCCTCATATCATCTGGTGAATGCTGCTGTGTTGGTGGTCCAGTGTCTGAGAGATCTCAGGGGTCCAGGTTAATTATGACTGCTGGTCCTCCTACAGGGTTGCCCTCCGCCTCTGCTTCTTCCAGCGTTTCCCTAATTCAACCTCAGGGGTCAGCATCTACTGTCCATTGGTTGGGTGTAAATACCTGCATCTGACTCAGCTGCTTGTTGGGTCTTTTGGAGGGCAGTCATGATAGGCCCCTTTTTGTGAGCACTCCATAGCCTTGGTAGTAGTGTGAGTCCTTGAGACCTCCCCTTGACCTGGATCTTACTTTGGGCCTATCCCTGGACCTCCTTTTCCTCAGGCCCTTCTCCATTTTGTCCCTGCAGTTCTTTCAGACAGGAACAATTATGAGTCAGTTACTGACTATGGAATGGAAATCCCATCCCTCAGTTGGTGCACTGTCTTTCTGTTGGAGGTGAGCTCTACAAGTTTCCTCTCTCCAATGGAGAACATTTCGTCTTTGAGTCCTGAGAGTCTCTCACCTCTGATACTTTCTGGAGAGTACTCCAACCTCTTACCTCCTGAAGTTGCCTGTTTCCATTCTTTCTGCTGACCCTCAGGGCTTCAGTCTTTTTCCCCTACCCAATACCTTATCGTGTTCATCTCTTTCCCTTCGTGTCTCCTTTCACACCCAAGATCCTCCCTCTCTCCCTCTTGTGATTGATTTCTTCTTCCTCCCAAGTGGGATTGAGGTATCCTCACTTTCGCCCTTCAGCTTCTTATCCTTTCTGAGTTTTGTTATCCTGGGTATTCTGTACTTTTTTTTTTTTTTTTTTGACAATATCTACTTATTAACAAGCACATACCATGCCTTTTTGTGTGTGTGTCTGAGTTACCTCATTCAGGATTCCATTCATTTGTCTTAGAAACTCGGGATGTCCTTGTTTCAAATAGCTGAGTAGTATTCCATTGTGTAAATGAACTACATTTTTTTATCCACCCTTCTGTTTGGGGACATCTGGGTTCTTTCCAGCTTCTGGCTATAACAAATATAGTGGAACATGTGCCCCTGTGCCATGGTGGGGCATCTTTTGGGTATATTCCCAAGAGTGGTATAGCTGGATCTTCAGGTAAATCTATTTCCAATTTTCTGAGAAATCTACAGATCGATATTCAGAGTGACTGTACCGGTTTGCAATCCCACTAACAATGGAGGAGTTTTCCTCCTTCTCCATATCCTCACCAACATGTGCTCTCACCTGAGGTTTTGATCTTACCCATTTTGATTGGTATAAGGTGGAATCTCAGGATCATTTTGAAAAATTAAGAAAAATATAGGCAGATAAATCTCTTACCCTAGAGCATTAAAGACTTTAGATAGTTGGAAGTTAAGAATTTCAGCACAATTAATATTGTTGTGCAGGAAGCCTACATAGACACAATGCTTCTTTTATATACAAGCAAAATAAGAAAGTGACCATAGTAATTGATCATGCCAAAAGACTAGAAAAATGTGATCTTTCTATTTTCCTAGCACTTTACCTACAATTTTCTATAAAACTCAAAACCCAAGTGGATCAAAATACCTTTTTTAACTCCCTTGTGCAAACATTGTGATCCACAATTCTGTCTTATCAGACTGTAATTTCTTATAAAGCATATAGTTTAGCCACTAATTGAGCTGTAATTGAAAGCCACATGCTCCTATTTTGGGTTTCACATACATACACACAAACACGCAGAATTGGGTTATTCTGTTCTATGACTGAACTCAGGTACTTCCTTAATCTTCCATGCTTAAAACTTCAGACCATGTTGTATTGTGTTAACAATCAAGGAATGACACTGAAAAGTGCTACCTTTCTGTTGTTCAGCAATTAGTAGATGCCTATAGAGGGAGAGAGTAAGAGAAGGGAGATATGATGCAGTATATTTGTAATCTCAACAAGATAAAGACATATCTAAAATGTAAAGAAAAAATAAAATCTATCTCAGTTTCACTCAGCACTGACCTTGCCTGCTCCTGATTCTCCTTCTTACTTTCTCATGTACTATACTACCATTACTTTTAAAACATTATTTACCTACTGTGTCTGTCTGTATGTGTATGAGCACACATATGCCAAGATGAAAGCACAGAGACATAAAAAGACAGCCTGGAGAAACAGTTCTTTCCCTTCACCACATGGAAATTTTTTTTTTTTTTTTTTGAGATCTTATTCCAGATATCAGGCTTGGCCCCAAGCACACACTTTACTCATTTAGCTACCTTGCCAGCTTGCTTTGTAAAGTAAATGATTCCAATGTAGTTTTTGGGTCCATCTGTAACAGTTTTTCTCATTTTATAAGTGAGAAGATAATGTGGAGAAAGAAGGAAACCATCAAAGAAAGAAACAAAGAAACAAAGAAAGGTTTGAAATCCCTAGTACTATCTCATTATGTAATATTTATGTCAAAATTATGATCATTAAAATTCTGAGATCTTAACTTTTACTTCCCTCAGATAAATCCACTGAGTGTAAAAAAATCCAGATATTATCCTGACAAAAGACAATAAAATTTTTATCAAATTATCAAAAAAATAGTATCAAAAATTATAGTGTGTTTCTACTCAAGCTGGTACAATAAATCATGCTTATTATAAATTTAATAGGAGAGAATTAAAATGCATAGATTTTTTTCCCCTTATGAATTTATTGTAATTGCAGGATGAAAATTCAAATATATAAAAGAAAGAAATGACATCTTACCTACCATCTACATTCAGAAAATTTGAAAGATAGAATCTATAATTTTAAAACAACTTTGATTAAATTATAGCTTTATAGTGATAAATAACTAAATATCTTAAGAAAAATTTCTAAGTATTGTAGCTCGTTTTTATTTATGGCTATAATTCTTTACATTTCACTCTGTAGTAAATGGTGGTGATATTTAGATCTGAATTTGTTTATTGCAGTATAAAAGAAAGTGGCATATATATGTTTCTAATTCATGTACACATTACTTAAATGAGCAGATGGTGTATAGTTAAAAACCATTATAAAAATTAAAAATGAAAATAAATGTATCAAATGGACAGCCATAATTACTCCCTATAAAAATTTACCTGCATACATGTTTTCATAAGTAACTTTTCTCTTGATACTTATGGAAATAGCTTGAAATAAAATGAACCTCTCAAAATAGTCTTTTCCCCTAGGAATAGCTAACCATAGCAAGAAAATGCTATGTGGTGACTGAGAAACCACATCAATGTATAAATATTCTCAGTCTGATGAACACTATGCTCAGAGTCAGCTCACAATTTAAATGCTAAAATGACATTTTCCTTTCTCCCTGTAATATCCAAGTTCTCAGTTTTAAAGATAGTCTACTAAGGGTATATTTAGAAGCCAGCAAAGACAAAAGATATTTAGAGTTGAAAATATGAAACTAAAGGTTTGTTTTTTAAATATTTTGAACTGGAAACTTTCTTTAAAAATTAAGACTAAATTAGTAGCTGCCTATTACTATTTTGAACAGTATTAACATTACTGAGATTGTTTCCACCACAACATAGTTAGTCATATTTTGAAATACTAAATTCTTATTTTTGTACATTTAAATTCTTAAATGTGCAACTATATTTCTTTCTTAGTATAATCCTCTATAACCTGTGGAAAATTTTTAAAACTTCGATTTTGGTTTCAGATTAAGAACTATAGACTCTTCTGTAATTCTCTGCAATTTGGTATCCCTTACATGCTGACAGTTCCTAGTAAGCACAATGTAGTTCCACATACTGGTTCCTAACACTTTTTCTAACGTACGTCATTATTTTTAAGAACCAAGAGCACATGCTTGGAAATACGGATTGCACAAGGTATAGATGGGAAGGGAAGATTTTAGAGAAAAATAAAAACATCAAAACCAGCCTAAGAACTACACAGCATGACTGATGTAGAAGCGGTGGGTTATTAGCAGTTTAAATGTATCAATGCATTAATTATAATACAAGATCATTCAATATAAGCATTTTATATTTAAGGATATCAGAAAGCAAAGATATCTCTTATTTATGATATTTTTCTGTAGTTAACACCCCATCTTTTTTTTACTAATTTATTTGTTTATTAAGTATGTCTCTATGTGTAAGCTAAAATCCAATATATGGACAGCTTGTAAGTGATAATGGAATGCCACCCAAATGTTATTTTGTTTGCCAAAGAATATAAAGAAAAAACAGTGGTTGCCTGAATCTCTCCCTATTAGTCCTATAAAATTTAAACTTACTGTATTATAATGTATTAAGTCACTTAGTACTATATCCAATACCTAGTAGAATAGTCAGCTGCTTCTACAAGGAGAAAGAGTGCTTTTATGGGGTAATATTCTAACTGTGGTAAGCATTTTGTGAAGAGTTTGGGGGTAATCATAGACTTCATTTCATATATCTCTTTGGTTAAGGGAAACAGGTCAGCATTTTTTTGTAAGTATTCTCTCAATGATGGATATTATAAAATAAAAACAACAGCTGCTGTACAATTCACTGCAGAAAGAGATGAACATTCTGACTACTCAAATCTAAATCTACAATTTACACAAAGCACAATCCCATTTGTATTATCTGATTTTCAAGCCATTTTTTGAGACTATGTGGTAATATATAAAATTTGGAGTGAGAATCATAAACATTATAGGAAGGATAAAGGAAGGCACGGATCATTTGCAGAAGTATGTGTATCAGACCTGAAGTTATGGCAACTTGCCCTGCCATGTGATTGGTGTGCCTGGAGTTGTTTAGATGCATAGGTAGTATGCTTGCTTAAGTCAAGTTGGAATATCTAATTAGAATAAGTATCATTCTCTAAAAAGAGGTAAAGACAATGACCCATATACATTCTTGTATACAGATCATGACAAATGTCTCAAACAGAGCAAACAAAATCTGTAAATGAACCCAATGCCCCTCAAGACATGAATGGCCAAATAAATATTAATTTATCACTATATGGAATAGCAGTTCTGATAAAAAAAAGAACTATAGATTCATCAACATTGAGAGATGGACATAAAACTGTGTTGAATAAACTAAAATAGATGAGAAGAGATTATGTGTGGGTATATTTTACATATTAAAATTCTGTATCTATAAGCTAATTTATATTGATGAAAAGATTAGGGGCTTCTTGAAGGAGCCATTGGCAAGGGAACAATATTTCCACAGTGTGATGGCTATACTTTGTTAGATTTACAATCAACTAAGAGTCAAGAAGCCTGGAACAACTTGGAATGGTACTCTCTATTAGTTTAATTAGCATTGGACGCTACATTCTAGATGTAGTGTACCCACTAGTGGTAGCCCAAATGAAACAGTGCCAAGAAAACACTACTTTTTACAAGGTAGATGAAAGCTGCTTGGTTTCGCATCTCACTAGATAGTTCATCCTTCCTCTGCTGCAGTGATGACTCTTACACATCCTTCCCTGAAATCGGAGCACAGCTTTTTCAACTTTTCCCTGTGGATAGAAGAACAGTGGTCCTGCAGAAACCCCACAGTCCTTACAACAACAGTGTTGCACTGCTAAGGCTTGCAACCTCCTGGATTGAGCAACTACAGAGTTCTCAGCCTTTCCAGAATAAAGGGAGATATTGTTGGATGATCCATGTCTAATTGTGTAAACCAACACAATAAATCCAACGTTGATATATCTTTATTCTATTGATTATTTTCCCCTGGAGAACCTGGATTTATAATAAACAATAACTATTAAATACTACACAGGCAATTTTTCTGTCGATTCTGTTCTGCCTTCATCTGTATATCTTGGTTTTATTTACTGCATCCCACTTTAGAATATTAATTTAAAATGTGACTTTATTTAAATTCTAATATTTTATAATGTTTTCCAAACATGTTCTCTTTTGTCCCAACAATTCTATTATAAATGGACAGTATAGTCTATAAATTTCACAATTTTGAGACAAACAAGCTTTTATTCAATGAATTATCATATTCCTAGTCTCAATGAACATTGGATGTGAACTTGAAAACATTATGTTCATTTTTTTTCATTTATTATATGTAATTTTTCCAATGGTCTTAATTAGGGATGTTAATTTTTATTGCTGTTTATATTTTTAGTGTTAAAACTTCCATGTATTATTGTATCCTTTGCTCACTACACACTTCTATTTTATTTCATATATGCTAAATTTCTGATGAATATACAAGGTTCTTTGCTAAGTTTTCTTAAAGAATTACTACATTTATTATGAGGGAAAATCACTTTATCCTTGTGGAACTTAATCCTTTGACTTCTACATTTGTTTTGTGAATCTCTTTGGAGAAACGGTCACACATAGCCCAGCTAGTCTTGAATGCCTTCCACTCTTATTGACTTCTACTCTTACTATTTCCCAAGTAACAGCTTTGGGCCACCACTCTCAGTTTTAAGTGGTGCTATGGATGAAACCTGGGGCTTCCTAAATGCTAAACAAGTATTCTACTGAGTTATATCAGTAGCCTTAAATTCAGTTTTTGTCAAATGGTAGTTAAACATACAGTGGCAGTATCTGGGTTTTGGCTATGCAGTTTAAGAAGAAAAATTTACACACTGAATGCACTATCTTTCTCGAATTTAAAGCTAAACAGAAGTTTAAGTTGAAATGCATGAATGCAGTTTTGATAAGTGAGAGCTTTGATAAAGTTATCCAGAATCTTGGAAAATATAAATATATATTATTAAACTAGAATAAGGGTATCATTTCTTCCATGGGAATCACAGACTACACACCTATCTCTAAAACTGATAAGTTCACCCAACCTGTTTCTAAGTTAAATTGTCTTTCTTGCAGTAGTCTAATAAACTAAATATTATTTTCATTGTATTTTTAATTTAATTAAACTATCATGCCAATTAAAGACAGGGCTATCTCACCATATACCCTGGGCTTCCATGGAACCTGTTATATAAGCCAGACTAAATTCACAGATAACATCTGCCTCTGTCTCCAGAGCCACAAAGTCTGCTCTTACACTCTTACACTGTATTTATGTGTTACCTTGTGCCAGCAAACTCTGCTGTTACAGTGTCTTCATATGAGGGTATGAGCTAGCAGGCTCAGCTGTTACAATGTCTTTTTGTGTACTTTGGGCAATCCTCCTTTTCTCTACCTTATTTCTCTCTTATCCAATAAGATTTTACTTTTACAACCTACCCTTACTACTTTCAAGTCTCATAAAAACTACTGCCAACATATGGTTGCAAATATTAATTCATGTCAGGCTATACAAATTGTTTACTTGATGAAGATAACTCATCACTAAAAATGGTTATTGTTCCTCACACTTCAAACTACTCTTCGTTTTTAAGTATTTTACTATATTTTTATGTTCCTTAAAATAATTATAACTTCAGTTCTGAGAAACTCTTTATACCATCTTCTTCATGATAATTTATCTTGTCTGTTTGTTGACCTTTTAAGATAATTCAGTTAAAATGAAACGAATGTTGGGAGTAGAGGCATAACTATCATTTCCTAACTTTAGCATCTCCCAGACTCTAGTATCTCCTTGGCTATTGCTTCTAATGCTGACACTGTGACTTTTCATAAAGTTCCAATTATAGGTTGGACCTGGAACCCAGGTACACACACACACACACACACACACACACACACACACACACACACACACACACATATTCTGAAACATGGACTCAGATTATATGAACCTGCAGAGAAGTGGCTTTTCTGTGGTGACATTGTCTTCTTTTGGGAAATCAACTCAACTTAACAATAATGTGATAGTTTTTTGCAATAACATAATTCTATTTTCTATTACTTTGAAATTAAATATAACATCATTTTTATGATTAAGATGTTTTAGTAGAAGATAAATAAAAATCCAGTAGACTTGGAAAGAACTGAAGCTTACTTAAATTACAAGGTATAATTTGAAAATAAATTTCAAGTCCTTTCTTATCTCCCTAAACAGAATATCATTCCTCGAAAGTTAATGACGATAGAAAAGTTGATGGATAAATGATGATGACTTCTTTTTTATTTCCATCATTTAATTCCTGTGCTTTATGAGATAAATTACTAGAATTGTGGACTTTGGAGTTTTCTTCATTAAAAGAGGGATGACTGTTCTGCAGAAATAGTGCATGGCTCCAGGATTCCATTTGTAAGAACTCATGAAGATTTTTTTCTGGAACTTAAATTGCATGTACATGGAAAAAAATTATTATAATTTCATACAAATTCAGTTGCTTAAAAGAAACATTAGCGTATTTAGTAACAGTAATATCCATTATAACAAGCAAGACAGAATAAATTGCAGTATATCATAGGAAGCTGTTATTAGGAACTGGGGAATTATTTATTTCTACATTTTTTTTCTGTCTATTTTTTCCCACTTATTTTTATTTTTCCTTTTTTGAGGTATGGTCTTGCTGTTGTTGAGGAAGTGCTCAAAATTTCAATTTTCCTATCACAGTATCCATGTTACTATGGTTACAGGTATATACTACCATACTTGTGTACATTTTCTATTTTTTTCTGCAACAAAGCACACATGGAAACAAAAACAAGAACAAAGCTTTGAACAATCTGAGTGCCTATGGTTCTCCACATATTAATTTACTCATGACTTCATTTTTCACTGCATACTTTATGCACATTTCTATACAACTCTGGTATGGTAACTGTACATTGGTGCCTGCATCTACACTCGAAATGTCCTAAAATTATTTCACTGCAAGGTAGTATTTATCTGATCACAAAGGATGCTTTGATGCTCTGCCACATATTCAAATCCTATATTTGTATAGTAGTCTCACTTTCAAAGGCAAATGTAACTGGATGTTCAGAATTGACTCTAAAATAAGTGGATTAAGAATTTTTGTACTATCTTATATCATTTTAAAATAATTGCCTCTATACAGTAATAATTTTAGTGCAAGATATGTTATAATATATTACATATATGAAGTGCTTTTTCCTCTACATTTTAAGAATTCTGAAATGTTTTTCAGAATTCTGAAAATTCTGAAGCAGTAAGAAGCTTCAAAATGTAGGATCATTTTCAAATGTCTTTACATAATATTGTACAGATTGGGTTTGGTGTATATAATTAAGGTTAAAATAGAAAAAATATCAAAAGCTACTTTTAAAAATACCCACTATTCCAAACTTCTATGAATGTGTGTACATTCATTATATATATTATAACTATGTATCTTTATAAACTTAAAATTTTAAGTCATATATGTGTTTCATAAAATTTTAAATCATATATATATATGCAGAAATATGAAGGCATTTGAGTCTATATGTGTACATACGTATGTATATGTGAGTGTGTGTATATTTGTCTGTATGTGTGTTTGTGGGTGTTTTGAGTGTGTATGTATGGCAAAATTCCTGAATTTTTAAGAATCTCTTTTTTTTTTCTTCTGCTGTCAGTGCATAGAAAAAAACTGACTTCTGAGTATTATTGCTCCCTCTATCTTTTGTATATTTTTGTTCTGTAGTGATACTGGGAAACATTGAAAAGCCTCAGTCTTCTACTAGTCGTGATATGGATGTGAACAAATTGTTCCTGACTGGTTATCCCTTGTGGAAAATGAAAATTAAAATTGTAAATTCTTGAGATCAGATGCTTGAAAAACACTCTAGTGTATTTTGAGTCTATTTTTTATTAATTAAGGTAATTTTTATTAATTGAGGTATGGTCTTGTTGTAGTTAAGGAAATGCTCAAAATTTCAGTTTTCCTATCACAGTATCCACGTTATTATAGTTATAATGGCCTGCTTTAGCATTAAGAATTTTTCTGAATTCAATATATAAAAATAAATGTAATGGATCTCAGGGTCACTTTGATTTGTACTTCCCTAATGATTAAAGGACATTGAACATTCTTTAAGTGCTTCTTGGCTATTTGGGATTCCTCATTGAGAATGCTCTCTTTAGTTTGTACCCAATTTTTAAAATTGGGTTATTTGATTTTTTTTCAAGGTTAGCTTCTTGAGTTCTTTATGTATTATGGATATTAGCTCTCTATCGGATGTGGAGTTGGTGAAGATTTTTTTCCCAATCTGTGGGTTGCTGATTTGTTCTATCAGCTGTGTCTTTTGCCTTACAAAGTCTTTTAGTATCATGAGGTCTTATTTATCAATTGTTGATCTTAGAGCCTGAGCCCCAGAACAAACTGGGGTTCTATTTAGGAAATTTAACCCTGTTCAGCTTAATCTCATGAGCTTTCAAATAAATAATATGGTCCATGATTGTTTTAATAATCAAGATATAAAAGCATAAAGAATCAGACTTGTCTCTATGCCTTAGACTTGTATGTTTACATTGAGTGTCTTATATTGGTTCCTTGACCATGCATGACTGATATTAAAAAAAGGCTGATAGCATTTCACAAAAATTATTTCATTTTCCAGATCTAGTGCTAAAAATGAGAACACATGTACACAGCAAGACATGACAATTACACATTGTTCATCTAAATGTTCTTCCATTAGCATCCAAGCTCTTTCTCCCGATATAGATTGCGTTTTTGAAATGTATAATTAAATTTGACAAGAGGAATAATGCACTCCCTTAGCCGGCTGCCTCTCTACTACTTTGTTTGTAGTTGCTTCAGACAAACTTCTCAATGCGTCCACTATTACGTATGCACATATTTCAGGTAAACCAAGTCTATAGAAGTCAGCATTGCAATTTAAATGTATAGGGCTATCACACACAATGATTTCTGCTTGAAATTTATACTGGAAATTTTCTTTTTGTTTCCTAATCACAGTCTTAGATATTGCTCATGTTCTTTGCAAAATAATCCAGTTAAATTCAAAATGTGCAGGATATAAATTCTATCTTAATCTTTATTATATGCAAGGCACTGGACTTTGAATATCAATTTTGATCAATTATATTTGCTTACCACACAAGACTGTATTAACTTCCCCTGCCAAAATTTTATACACCGTTGTATATATGCACATTATTTATTGTGAATAATTTAGACTGTTTATTAAGATCACAATATGTGTAGACTAACACAAAGTAGATGAATTCATATACTAATTATTGTGTCTTTTACATGCCTTCAGCTATCTCTGACCTGAGAAAGTTAAGATGAAGATATAACCAACTATAATTAAATTACATTAACTGTAAATAAACATGTAAATAGTGCTTAAATAGTACAATTGGAACAATTAAAATATTGTGTAAATCAACAGATAACAGGTTAAAATTAAAAACATGATTAATATTTCTTATTAGTGCTTAGAGAGTTTAAAATTTTAGTACAAAACTGGTTTTCCTCTTACAATATATTGAACAGCTTATTTTCAGTTTCTTTCTGGTCAACTTTCAAACATTGCAGTGGCATTTCTTTTTCTGTTGTGAATCATGTAACAGATGTTGCCTGTACCTGTACCACTTTCTTCTTTATGAAGAACACCTGTCTATGCGTGCTCATTACCAAGGAAAGTGTGGATTAAGAATGCTTAGAATTAGGGTAATTGAAAATGTTTATGGAGTGTAGAACCACCAGATCCACACCAAATAATAGCCTGCCCATTCTTGTTTCCAGCCCCCACTTTAGTTGCTCCCAGGAGATGCTTATAGCAAAGAAACAGGTATCCAGTTCCATTGAGTACATTGGTTACTGGTACACTAATCTACTCATTGCCTCCACTTGACAATTTTTTTCATGAACTTGTTATTGATTTTGGTTGTAGCTGACAATGGTTTATTGTCTGGTTTAGTTTATATTTTATCGTCATTTTAAATTATCCAAATTATAATTCAGAAAAGGTATTTGGTGTATTTTTCAACATATATAGTAATAAATTAACTTGAATTAGATTTTAAAGAAATCAAACTTCAAAATAAACATTAATCTGAAGACAATAAATTGCTGTGATATATAAATGAGAAATGTTTAAACATATGGGCTACCTCCCTAGTCTTTTGAACTACAAGTTGTTAAGACATGGATTCTTACAATGAACTGTTTAGTCCCTTTGTGCCATAATTACTTCTAATGTGGTTTCTGTGATTAAGGATATAATATAGCACATCTTTTAAAATCACTATTTGACATTATTCAAAAATATATCTATAATGATGAGTTATAGTGTGATGAATTAGTTTCGGGTATTCAAGTCAAGTGTGTTCATGTAAAACTTTAATTCAGATAGAACAGAAATTGAGAAAAAGGGATTGCCATGAGTATGAGGCAACCCTGGGGTCTAGATAGAACCAGGGCTCAAAAATAAAAACGAACGAAGGGGAAAATAAGTAGATAGCTAATAAAATCTTTTTAGCAGATAATATGCTGTTACCTAAATTTCATAATTTTCATATTATATGGATATCAAACTCATGAAAATTATACTAATGCAAGTAAATTTTGAGAATATGGTACAAACAGGTCCTTGAGATACATCTGACTGTTTAAAGTACAATGATAAATTTAAATCAATAAATAATAAATATATGTATTTAAATACACTTTGGGAAATACCTAAATTTGTGTAATAATCTATCTCTTCAGTCAACTGATGAAATCTCTTTTAGCTGTAATGTATTATTATGTCAGATATACCATTATATTTTAGAACATAAAATAATAAATAATAACAATCTTACTCCATTGTTGTTATATTTGAGTGTGTCATATAAGTTCTTCTGATAGTAAGGACATTTGTCCCTCTAACTTCAGCAATTTCATAAACTCAAATAGAACTTAATCAATATTATGAAAGACACAAAGAATTTCAAACCAGTAGTTAACATAAACCAAATGTTTCCTGAGCTACCACTAGCAAAAGGTAAAATCTATTCACATTTCAAAATGATAAAATCTGTGTCACAAAAAGAGGTTCCTTTAGCAAAATTCAACAACTTTTGACACTACTATCCACTGCAGTAAATATTTCATTTTCTTCCAGATATCACGGGCTTGTTGCAAACTATTTGTTTTAGCATTTTGAAGATTCATCATCTATATAATTCCTGAACCACAATCTGATTTTATTAAACTAGGAAGGTATGAAGTTTGGTCTAATTTGAAGAATTTGCTTGTCTTTCTAAGATTTATAAACAGGATATTTTACTCTGTTGTAAAAGTTTATACATTAACCTCTGGATAAAGCAAGAAATATAACATCTATCTAGTCATGGAACATCATCTAAATAGCTTATTCAACTTAAGGACTGTAAATTGATTAACGAATTTATTGAATTATTAATATTATGAAGCTGAAGGCCACTTTCATATACCCTATTTTTAATTGTAGACTGCAAGTTACAGCATCCTATATAGCTTATCCTCACTTAATCAACAGAGTATTTTAGTTCTGATTTCTGCTTCTCCAAAGAGGACTTTGTAACACAATTCAGACAGAATGCTCACAATCTATAAATTTGCTCAGAAATGAATAATTAATTAATTTTGAAACAAGAAAGTAAGGAAAAATAAATTCATTCTTACTTGATTGTGTGCACAATAAACTAGTGTCAGTCTAGGAAAAATAAGTAGAAATATCATTTTGTTTTAAAAAGTCATCTGATTCTGAGACATCCATCTCAACCTTAAACACACATGATTACTTGAAATTGCTCTCTTCACTTTGGCACATCTAAACAACTAGAGAACTCACACATCATTGAGTTCTTGCATGACACAATGGGTTGAAATGTATAATATCATACTTTGTAAAATATACTTATATTTAAGTCTTTCACTCAATGTATTTGCAGCAAAGAAGGCTGAGCAAAAGGTCTTTGAAAGTCTTTTGAGCATATAGAACTCTTGATTTTGGAAATTTATTTTTAAGTCAATGAAAAACCTCAATATTCGCCAAGTCCTACTGAAATTCAAACACTTTGTTTCCATAGTTTTATACACTCTACTGGCTCAGTCAGTAGGACAATATGTATGTCCTTAGAGCCATGCTTTTCTTTGAGATGTGTGTAGCAAAGACGATTTACTGCTGTGTTGTGTCTCTCCATTTCCATGCTTCATGTCTTTCTGTAGTTCAAGCTGCAGAAAAGCCAGCACATGCATATGAGCTTAATACTGTGAGGCGGTGAGAGAAACCTGAACTGAGTGGAGGCTAGAGCTCCAAAACAAACACAACGTTATGCTTCAAATAAAAATATATTCTCCTGTACAAATCAGAAGAGATATAAAAACTAATAAATAGACAGCAACTACTGGTTCAAATCTTACATACATGAGTGTTTCAAAACGACTTCAAACTTGGATAATTATTTGCCTTTTCCTTACTTAGAACACTGCATATAATTCGGCAAAACAATGACTTATGTGGTGTTACATTATTGGTTTTTCTCCACTTTTCACTTAGGGAAGTTATTACAAGAACTTATATATTGATAAATAAAATAAAATATTTCTGTGCACCAACTGTGATAAAATTCTGTTGAACTCTATTTTATAGTAATCTTAAAAGCTTCAGTAGAGATAAAAGTCTTCCAAGTTTTTATAGGCAAGAAGTACTAGGATTTTTTTGAATGGTGTACCAGGCTCTATTCTTACAGAGGTTACCATGAAAGTTAGAGCCTTTTGCTCCCTAATATCACAGCACATTACTTTATCAGGCAGGTTATGTGCCTTTGCAAGTATATGAGAGTTGCTATCTATACACAAACCACTAAGTATTTCTTTTATATGAAACCACAAACAAACAAAACAAAACAAACAAACAAAAAACACAACTACAAATGCTCAGAGTCTGTGGTCAGTGACATCCCTTAGATAACCTAGTGAATGTTTCACCAAGGCAAAAACCTTAACAGTTTAAAATGAAGACATATTTACAACCTCCTTTTGTCCCACAAGTGGAATTCTTGTTTACTGTATGTAGTATTTTCCACTTTTATTTCCCTTTTAAATGTTTCTTTTTCCTCAGTACATTCCAAAATAAGGGTTAAAGGCTATGAATACAAGCTCTCCTGGCCATTTCCATACATTTCGGCCAGCCGTTTAAAGCGGGGACCCCAGTCACTAAGGTAGTCATAATTCTGATCAGAGTTTGAGCTAATGGAATCTAATGAACTGAGAGATTCAGCTACTGAGCCATTTCCTTCAAATGCATAAGTCTGAAGAGAGTCATATGGTGGAGCCCCTGGATCCACGTCAGCTTCTTTTAGTCTTTCCCAAATAAATTCCCTAAAAATGACATTATCTGGGATGTTTTTAAATGTTGGTCGACTCAAGAACTGAATTTCAGGAGTCACATCTCTCCGAGTTTTGTTGTCTCTTATGCCATTGAGGTTTCTCAGTGCAGCCATGTCAAAGGCTTCTGTGTCTTCTTCTCCCCCACCTTCATCATCATATCTGACGATGTTTTCTCTAATATCCCTCTCCTCATCAAAAATGAGAGGCTCCTTTTTTCGTCTTCTCATAGTGACAATGAGGAGGATCAGCACTAAAATGTCAGATAGCAGAGAGAGATAGTCAGATCGCAGAGTAAAGACCAAAAATATGTCTTAAGATTCATACATTCCATTCCCCTAGCAGGCAAAAAGTTTGACTTCCTTATTTCATGGAAATTCATATCAGCAGATGTGTTAAAACTGCAAATGATGTGTGTAAAATGGGTGTTTTTATATATCAAAAAAACTCTCTTCTACACCTGCTAGTGATTGATGTCTTGCTCTAACCTCCAAAATATTAGATAGAATGAATTCTAGGGCAAGTTCTGAATAAATGCAATTTCAAAGCAACATATAACAACGGGAGCCTTTGAACTTCTTAATTGTTGGGAAGGCAAAATGCCATTTATAAATGTTTTCTATATAGTTTATCAAATGCAATGCAAGATGGAAATAGATTACAGAACTTGATCAGGGTCTTTGAAGAAATAAATGTCTGGTCCTTGTTGTCAAATTCAGCTGTTTAATAAATTCCAGCATGTCATGCCATGTATAAAGACTAAGAGCTTTTGTAGTAATATGAGTCCCATTTTAAAGTGTGAAATACTGAACCTAGACTCTCTTTAACCTAGAGACATAACACAGGCTATGAGATGTTTTAGCAGTGCTCAAAGATTTAAGAAACAAGTCATTTTAACATTGGGAATTCTCTTCTTATATCAAAATAACTATTAAATGTTGCAGCTTCTCTGGAAAGCAAAAGAGAACAAGATAACATTTAGTATTATAGAGATTAAATACATTCTCATTTTAATACAAACAATATTACGTGGTAACTTCACTACCCACAAGTGACTCCTAAGACTGAAAATACATTACCAGTCATGACTTCCAGATTTGAAGTAAATAGGATTAATAAAATGGCTGTTTTTAATTTCACACTAAAACAACAGAATACACCTTCTTCTCAGCACCTCATGTTACCTTCTCCAAAATTGACCATATAATCGTCACAGAACAAGCCTCAAAAGACACAAGAAGATTGAAATAATCCCATGTATCCTATCATATCACCACAAACTAAGGCTAGATGTCAGTAACAACAAAAACAACAAAAAATCCACATACCCATGGAAACAGATCTACTCTGTACTCGATAACATGGTCAGGGAAGAAATAAAGAAAGAAATTAAAGACATACTGGAATTCAATGAAAATGATGACACAGCATACCCAAACTTATGGAACACAAGGAAAGCAATGCTAAAAGGAAAATTCATAGCACTAAGTGTCCTCATAAAAAATTTGAGATATCTTCATTTAACAGCATACCTGAAAGCCCTAGAACAAAAGGAAACAAACTCACCCAAGTGGAGTAGACAGCAGGAAATACTCAAAGCCAGAGCTGAAATCAACCAAATAGAAACAAAGAGAAGGATATAAAGAATCAACAAAACCAAAAGCTGATTCTTTCAAAAAAAAAAAAAAACCAACAAGATAGATAAACCCCTAGCTAAACTATCTAAAGGGCACAGAGACAGTATCCAAATTAACAAAATCAGAAATGGAAAGGGAAACATAACAACAGAAACTGAGGTAATTAAAAAAAAATCATCATCAGATTCTACTAAAAAAGCCTATTCTCAAAAAAAAAAAAAAAAGAAAGAAAGAAAGAAAGAAAGAAAAAGAAAATTTAGATAAAATGGATGATTTTCTAGACAGATACCAGGTACTAAAATTAAATGAAGAGCAAGTAAACTATCTAAAACGGGACAATATCCCCTAAGGAAAGAAAAGTCGTTAAAAAAATCCCAACCAAAAAAAGCCCAGGGCCAGACAGTTTTGGTACAGAATTAAACCAGACCTTGAAAGAAGAGCTAATGCCAACACTCCTCAAACTATTCCATAAAATAAACTCAGAAGGAACATTACCTAATTCATTTTAAGAAGCCACAATTACTCTGATACCTAAACCACACAAAGACTCAACAAAGAAAGAGAACTACAGACCTATTTCATTTATGCATATTGATGAAAAATTGTGACCTCGCCAGCCTAGAGCAGAGTTTTTTTCTGCTCTGATCAGGTTGAATAGACCTTAAGGGCTTGCCACAGTGGATCTTAACGACCTAGGTGGAGTCAGCTGCCTTGATTTCACTTGCAACTCCCTATAGGGACTTTGAAGAATAGACTGCCCACTGAGCTTGCTTTGCTACATAATCCAGCTAAAACAGGATGGGTTTTGAGGTTTTCCCTTTATAAACTGGAGTTGCAGACCAGAACCTTGTCTTGGCTCCATCCTTCTCTACCCCCCCTCCCATCCTCTTCATTTCCAGCCCCCTTTCAGGTAAACCCAGTTTGTCCTTGGCAGCTGGACAGCAACAGGTGGTACTGCCGGAACCAGGGAACTGAAAATGGGGTGGGGGTGAGGCAGGGGAACCCACTGTGACATACTTTCTTGAGTATAGCTCCACAGAAAGTGGAAGATGTAACAGTATCCTGCAGGGTAAGCAAGGAACAGCATTAATGCTAGCACTATTTATAAAGTTTATTTTTTGGAGGCTATTGTTACTGTAGGTGCATTAAGGGGATACAGGCTAGGCTGAAGAGGTGTTGACCGGATGCAGACTTCACCTAGAGGTAACAGTGCAATGGGACAGGGGAATTCTAAACAGGCATTTGTCTGTGACCAAGAGCTGCATCAGGTGAGAGAAGCATGGTTTAAAAAAACAGATGTTAGAAAAATTCTTAACTTAATTAGATTTATGCTATCCGTGGTTCCCAGAAGTAGGAATGGCAAATATACAAATGAAAGAATTAATTAGACAAGATGAGGAGGAATTTGGGAAGAGTTAGACCTTGGACACCTGAGAGAGAAAGAGGGAGAGGGAGAGGGAGAGGGAGAAGGGGAGGGGAAGGGGAGGGAGAGAGAGAGATCAAGATCCCTGTCCATGATGCATTAGCAATAGAGAAGGAAAATGGATATAAGCTATTTCAGAGCTCTGCTAGGGACAGAGAAAATCCGGAGATGTCCTGCTTCCTCTCTGGCTCCTACTGGAGATATACTTAGTTCTGGTTCTGGGTCTCTTAGGATATCTGGGTCCCTTTGGGACATAAAGTTCTCTTCCCTCTCTGTCTATTGTCTGTCCTTGGTGCAACAATCTGTCCATGTGTGTCAATTTATGTCTGTTTCATTGTATGAATGATTGTTGTTCTGTGTTTTATTATGAAAAGAAAAAAAATGGTTAAAACTTTATCTGCTGACTGTCCACCCCTTGATTTAGTTTAACTTGTTTAAAAGGCAGTCTCAATTTGTACAGCAGAAACTGATAAGTTATCCTACATTGTAGCTGTGAGTCAAGCACAGCTGGAGAAGCCCTGCTAAGGGCTGATTATCTGCCAGATTGCTTTTAAAGGGGCCAACAGCTTTTTATCTTTGAAAGGGCGGTGATGGGTGTTTTTTTCCTAGAAAAATTTTGTATTTGTATTTACCTGGTTCAGCAAGTGAAAAGGTACTTTTTCTCTGGAAATTACAACTAGAATTGATAAGAAATTTTGTTTGTTCTAAATATATAAGATGTGTGTAGCCACTTCATTTTTGTTTCTGACTGGTTTTAAAAGTACAAATATGTTTTGCATGTCTTGGTTCTAGAGTTTCTTAGTTATTGGGTATGATTAAAAGTTTGTAACATTGGTAACAGAAAGTTAGCTTAAAACTGGTAACTCAGGGTTGGAGTTATTCTAAACAGCAATATGTGACATGAGCCAACCCAGGAAAACAGGTCTTTAAAGATACTTCTAACTTGGGAAAATATTTTCTATAATTCTTATCCTAGTAATCAGACTAAGGTTTAGGACAATGTCTCTTTGAGGTATTGGAGTCGGCACCATCGAGCTTGGCTTTCCTGTGCAGGAACTGGCAGACAAAAACTGTGTAGTAAGGAAGTGATTGACTTGTTTTTGGAGAGACTAGATTGTTTGTTGGAGGTTGAGTTCTGCTTTCCAACATTATGGTTGTGTTCTGGTGTTGCAAGGGAAACTAAAAAATTATAGATAATCTGCTAATGTTCCATTGGCTGCAGTTTGCTCAGGATTTTTAACTCACCCATATTTGTAATTAAGAAAAAAATCAACAGGTGGAGATGATTGCAAGAGTAATAAAAGAGTTAAAAAAAAAAACATCTGTAGCACAGTATTGACCTGTTGCTCTTTTTATATAAGCTTTATTGGATATAGTGGTAGAAACAAATTAACACCCCTCCCCCCAAGGTTGGAAAGGAGATCTCAGTGGGAGTTTATCTGGGATCAAACAAGGTCCCAATGAACAGTTTCAGGAATTTGTGGATAAAGTGCTAAAAGTAGCTGGTAGAAACTTTGGAGACCCTCTGGCAGGAGTTTGTTTTGTTATGAGAATGCTAATAGACCCTGCTGAGCCACCATCTGGCCATACAAAGCAAAGACAGACTTTATCTGGATACTTTTGTCTTTATGCAGAAATTGAACCCTCATACAATCAGGGCCTGGCTATGGCTGCTGCCTTGCAGGGGACTGCATTACAAATAATGCTTTCACAATGCTGAGGTGACAAGGAATGTTTTAATATGGGGACATAGGTCTTTTTAGGAAAAACTGTCCAAAACATAGAGGCATAGACAGGCAGCAGAATCACTTCCCTGGAATCTGTCCTAGGTATAGATAGCGTAATCCTTGGGTCAGACCTCAGGAAATTGGTCCAGATTAACATTAACATTTGAGTTAATGCAAAGCTCAGAGCATGCTCATTGTAGGCTTGTGTGGTATTCCTTTTGTCTTGGTTATCCTGACTAGTCAGTAGAAATGTGTTTACCATACGTTGTTTATTGCCTTGCTTGATCCTTGGGGAGGAGGGGTCAGCCTCAGACCCCAAGGCACTCACAACAAGCAGCTTTTGGGGCCATGAAGCTGCTTCCTAGCCAAGAAAATCTCTTTCTGAACTTATCAGATCAACCCCAGGAAATACAGAATTGGACCTCAATTCCACTACCCATGCAATACTGACCCCAGAAATGGGGATTCAAAGGCTGCCTACAGGAGTTTTTGGGCCCTTGTCCACAGGAACCTGGGGATTACATTTAGGCCAAAGCAGCATTATTATAAAGGGACTGCTGATCTAACCAGGTGGTATAGATAATGATTATGCAGAAGAAATTGTAATTATGGCTGCTTCCTCACATGGCATTATAACTGTAACTGCTAGCAAAAGAACTGCTCAAAGAGTAAGAGAGAACAAGGTAGCTTTGTTTCCTTTGATGTGTACTGGGTTATTAGAGGACAAGATTGGCCTTCAACTTGGCCTTTATTTGATATTCTCACTCACCTTCAAGGTATTGGTTACTCCAATAATCCAAAACAAAGTTCTAATCTTAAGATTTATGAAAGGTTAATGAATCTAGGGACTTACGAAGGCATTACAACCTGGCTTACCTACTCCAGCTGCCTTTCCAAAATATAGGTATAAAATTATTATAGATTCAAAGGACTGTTTTATACTATTCCTTGGCATCTTGATAGTTGTAAAAGTTTTGCATTTAGTGTGTCTGCTTGTAATTTTGAATAACCCATGAAGTGATAACATTGGAAAGTTTTGCCTCAAGGACTGGCCAATAGCCCTAAATTATTTCAAAAATTTGTTTCTGCTTCAATACAAGAAGTTAGGACTTTGATTCGTTCAGTGTATATTATTCATTATATGAATATTTTATTAGCTCATCCCTCTGAAAGTGTTTTACTACAAGCCTTTGCTATGATAGAACGAGATTTAAAATCTTGGGGAGAAAAAGATTCAAAGACAATATCCTTTTCAATATTTGAGACACCAATTATATCCTTAAAGCATTGTGGCACAGAAAATTCAAATAAGAAAAGATAGTTTACCTACTTTACAGGATTTTCAAAAGCTGTTAAATGTTAATTGGCTAAGACCTCATGTAAGCTTGCCACAGAAGAACTTAAGACTCCTTTTGATATTTCTTAAGGGGAATGCAAATCCTAATTCCCCTGGACAATTAACTGATGAGGTAGAAATCGCTTTGCAGAAAGTAGAGGAAGCTATTAGCCAACAAGAGATGCATTATATAGACTATGATCATTTGTTGGCTGTTCCACAGCAGTCCTTTGGCAAAAGGGACCATTAATGTGGACTCATCTTTCTTTATCTCCAAGTTTAGTTTGAGCACCCTATTATGAAGCTGTTGCTGTGTTAATACAGAATTGTAGAACAGAATCATGAAAGCATTTTGGAAAGAATGTCTCAAGAACCTGATGGAATATTTATTCCTTATTTCAAACAGCAGTTCATTTGGTTATTACAGAATACTGGTATTTAGCCTATTGCATGGCAAACATTTTAGGAAAATTTGATAATCATTATCCAAAAGACAAGTTGTTAATATTTGCCTTTATACAAACTTTTGTATTTCCTCTAAATGTATGCATGCAGCTGATAAAGAATGCATTTACTATATTTATAAACAGCTCATCTAATGGGAGAGAAACATATGTCATTGAATCACATGTTTATTCTCTTGAGTTTCCTCCCTGCTTCACAAATTGAATTATGTACTGTAGCCATTATTTTTGAAATGTTGAAAAATTGAGCTTTTAGCTGGGCGGTGGTGATGCACGCCTTTAATCCCAGCACTTGGGAGGCAGAGGCAGGAGGATTTCTGAGTTCGAGGCCAGTCTGGTCTACAGAGTGAGTTCCAGGACAGTCAGAGCTACACAGAGAAACCCTGTCTCAAAAAAACCAAAAAAAAAAAAAAAAGTAAGAAAAATTGAGCTTTTAATTTGTATACTGATAGCCAATATATGGCACATAGCTTACAGTTGCTGGAAATTGTTCCTTTTCTAGATATTGCTAATTCTTAAATACTGCAATTATTTATGCAAACACAGCTTCATTTAAAATCATGTACTGTTCCCTACTTTATAGGACATTTAAGAGCTCATACTGGATTTCCCAGACCTCTTAAAAAGGGCAATGCCACAGCAGGTTTGCATACCAGGCAGATTACATCCTCAAAATAGTAATAGTTTGAGATAACAATTTGGTATTTCTAGAAAATGTGCACATCAAATTTTAAAGTATTGTTCTCAATGTCCTCAATTTCTTCATGTAAGCCTTATGCCAAATCATATTTTTTGAATGGATGTAACTCATTATGCAGAATTTGGAAAACAGAAATATATACATGTCTGTATTGACACTTGTTCAATATTCCTTTTTGCTTCTCTACATATGGGAGAAGCTTCTAGAAATGTAACTGATCATTGTTTACAAGCCTTCAATGCTTTGGGATTACCTAAAACCATCAAGAGAGATAATGTGCCAGCTTATACTGGAAACAACTTTACATCATTTTGTAAGGAATTTGGTATTGAACATAAAATCGGAATTCCTTATAACCCAATGGGACAAGAGATTGTTGAAGTGCTTATCTTACTCTGAAAAATTGGCTTTTAAAAACAAAAGAGGGGGACATATATCCCTCAAGGTCACCAAAAGCACACTTGCTTTTGTTCTATTTGTTTTCTTGTTTTCTTTTCTTTTTTTTTTTTTTTTTCTTTTTGCAAATTGTTGCTGAAGGTTAGTCTGCAGTGGATCTCCACTGGCATTCAGTTACTTCCAGCTCATATGGCATGGTTAAATGGTGAGATCCCCCTTAACTAATACATGGAATGGTCCCAACCCTGTTTTAATATGGGGGCAAGGTTCTATCTGTGTTTTTTCACACAAAGAAAATGGAGCCCGATGGCTACCTGAAATATTGACTCATCAAGTGGACATGGATCCTGAGCCTTCTAATGATTATGATACCAATGATGAAGACATCTCAAAATCCCTATCAGCCGGCTGAATTAACATGGAGTGTAGTCTCCATTCTTACTGGAGAGCAAGTTTTCTATCAATTCTTAAAGCCAACCCCCATATACCTGGTGACAGACTTTGTGTTTGATCTTTGTCAATTAGCAGCTGGATTATATACCTGGGACAGTCCTACAGGCAACTTTAATTTCTACACTGCTTGGACCATTAATTATACTGTTATTGCTTTTAACTTTTGGACCTTGTATCTTAAACAGATTGCCTGCCTTCACACAGGATTGCTTTCAGCAAGCTCATCTATTCACCATGGCAGTTTTCCAATGATATGAAGAAATGCATTGAGTGCAAATTCATATGTCTTTCCTGGCTTTGGTCTGAGTGGGAAAGAGTGTGATATAGAAGGGTGATACTCAGAGATGGTTAAGAGTGTTCTTGAGCTCCTATCAACCTAAGACAGAGACATACATCAGTGCTAAGTTTGGCCTCCATGATGGGTAAGTAGGTGCAATATAGATATTGACCTAAAACAGGCAAGGTTGCCTGGCCACCCTTTACCCTAGACAAGGTTATGGAAAACAAGTAAAACTTGTGCCCCTTTTCAGCTACTGGTACTGCTCATTTTTGAAAAAAAAAAAAACAAAAAAAACAAAAAAGGGGGAATGGCCCTCCCCCAACCTTGAGCACGCTTTTTCCATCCCTGAGCAGGCTCAATAGACCTTAGGTGCTTGCCACAGTGGATCTTAATGACCTAAGTGGAGTCATCCCCTGGACTGTACTTGCAATTTCCTACAGAAACTTAGAAGAATACACTGCTCACTGAGCTTGCGTTGCTACATAATCCAGCTGAAACAAAAGATGGGTTTTGTGGCTTTCCCTTTATAAGCTGGAGTTGCAGAATTAAACTTTGAGCCTTGATCAGAACCTTGTCATAGCATCATCCTTCTCTTACCCCTCCCTGTCCTTTTTATTTCCAGCCCCCCTTTCAGGTAAACCCAGTTCGTTCTTAGCTGCTGGATGGCTCCAAAAATTACTCTATGAAATTCTACTAAACAGAATCTAAGAATACATCAAAACCATCATTCACCACATTTAAGTAGGCTTGATTCCAGGGAAGGGAGTTTGTTCAATATATGAAAATCCATTAATGTAATACACTATATAAGCAAATTAAAAGAAAAAAATCATATGATCATCTCATTAGATGCTGAAAAAGCATTTGACAAAATACAACACTCCTTCATGTTAAAAGTATTGGAGAGATCAGGTATTCAAGGCCAATACCTAAACATAATAAAAGCAGTATTTACCAAATCAATAGCCAATATCAACTTCAATGGATAAATACTTAAAGCAATCCCACTAAATTCAGGGACAAGACAAGGCTGTCCACTTTCCCCATATCTCCTCAATATAATACTCGACGTTCTAGCTAAAGCAATAAGACAACAAAATGAGATCAAGTGGATACAAATTGGCAAAGAAGAAATGAAGGTATCACTATTTGCAGATAATATACAAGCCCAAAAATTCTACCAGAGAACTTCTACAGCTGATAAACAAGTGGTTGGATACAAAATTAACTCAATAACATCAATAGCCTTCTGTTATACAAATGACAAATGGATGAGAAAAAAAAATATGGAAACAACACCTTTGACAATAGCCACAAATAATATAAAATATATTGGAGTAACTCTAAAGAAACAAGTGAAAAATATATATGACAAAAGTCTCTCAAGAAAGAAACTGAAAAAGGCCTAATTAAATGGAGAGATCTCCCATGCTCATTGATTGTAGGAATAACATAGTAAAATGGCCATCCTACCGAAAGCAATCTATAAATTCAATGCAATTCGTATCAAAGTTCCAACACAATAATTCAAAGACATGGAAGGAGCAATTCTCAAATTCATATGGAAATAAAACCCAGAAGAGCAAAAACAATTCTTAACAATTAAAGAACACCTGGGGGAATCACCATCCCTGATTTAAAAAAAAAAAAAAAAAAAAAAAAATACTGCATGGAATTAGTACAGAGACAGATGAGATAATCCATGGAATAGAATTGAAGACAGAGAAATAAAACCACACATTTATGGACACTTGATCTTTGACAAAGAATCCAAAAATATACAATGGAAAAAAGAAATCATCTTCAATAAATGATGCTGCTCTAACTGGCAGTCAGTAAGTAGAAAAAAAAAAGGGGAGGCAGGAATGAAGCCTTGATGGCCAGCTGAGTTACAGAAATATGCAACCTCAGGAAATGGGAGGTGGTGGTTCCTCTAGAATGTACCAGAGACCTGGGAATTGAGAGACTCTCAGAACTTAGATGAAATGCTCAACAGTGGGGAGAGGAAGCTTGTAGAGTCCACTCCTAGTAGAAAGACAGGGCATCAAGTAGAGGGATAGGGTTGCCATACTACAGTCAAAAACTCTAAACCATAATTACTTCTGTCTAAAAGAACTGCAGGGAAAAAAATCAAGAAGAGTCTGAGGAAAAGAAGGTCCAGTGACTGTCCCAATTGGAATCCATCCCAAGGGAGGACTCCAAGGTCTGACACTATTACTGATGCTATGGTGTGCTTACACACAGGAGCCTAGCATAGCTGCCCTGAGAGGCCCACCACACAGATGACTGATACTTATTCACAACCAATGGACTGAAGTTCGGAAACCCTGTGGTTGAATTAAGGAATGGATGGAAGAAGTTGAGAAGGAGACCAGCAGTCTTACCTAATCTGGACCGTTGAGATCTCTGAGACACTGAGCCCTCCTCCAAGTAGCATACAGGAGCTGATCAGAGGCCCTGGACATATATACAGCAGAAGACTGCCTGACCTGGTCTTAGTCAGAGAAGACACACCTAACTCTGTAAAAACTTGAAGCCCCAGGGGGTGGGGAGGCCAGGTGAAGTGTGGGGGTGTGGGATGGGGACATCCTCTTGGAAACAGGGAGGAGGAATCACAGTAGGAACTGTCAGAGGGCAGACCAAGAGGGGGATAATGTTTGGACTGTAAAACAAGATTAGTGATAATTAAAAGAAATGGCTGTTTTTGGATTTGGGGATTTGAAATGTATTTAAAACATAAGTGTAATATGCTGTTTTTTTTTTTTTAAATAAAAAGGATTTATTTTTAGTTTGTGTCTGCAGATATTTTTTTTTTTTGCATGCATGCATGCCTGTTTTCTATGTATGTGATTATTGTCTGTGAAGACTAGTAGAGGACATGATATCCCCGAGAGTTGGAGTTACAGATTATTGTGAACTACCATGCATATGGGTACTAGAAATCAAGCCCAGGTCCTGTGGATAGAACAGCCAATGTGTTTAATGACTGAGCTATTCTTACATCCATAAAAGGATGAATTATCATTAATTATATGCCAAAAAAGACAAAATGTGTTTCAAGGATTTTTACTGCATTAGCTTAATTTTTTCTGAAAGTTTTAGAAGACTGAATGTAAAAGCTGAATATAAAAGCCAGTTATATAATTATAACTTGGGTTATATTATTCTCAGCATATTTTAAGTGTGTGTGTGTGTGTGTGTGTGTGTGTGTGTGTGTGAGAGAGAGAGAGAGAGAGAGAGAGAAAGAGGACATGAGCATGCAAAAGAGGTCAGAAGGCTATCCAATATACATGTTTACTTCCTCCATTATTTGAGATTGAGATATATTACATTTGTTGTATGTTAGAAAGACTAACTGTCTCATCAGCATCAGTGAGTTTTCTTGTCTTTGCCTCCCACCACACTATAGGAGTTCTGAGAATCCCGGCCTGAACTAGCATGCTGGGTTTTTATGTGGCTTCTGAGGATTCGCACTCAGATATTTACATTGTGCAGAAGCATGCTACACTTAGAGCTAGATCCCCAGCATTTTATTTTAAATAAGCTTAATGGGCAAGAGTATGTAGTTCAGTGATAACATAAATTTTTAGCATGTGCTATGCATAGGGTCTGATCTCTAAAACTTCAAAACATAAACACAAAGTCCTTAGACTGATTATAAAATGTCTTTGTTGTTAAAAGTATTTGAAAATAATAATATAAAACAAAAAGACACTAATACAGGTTTTCAACTCAGTCTGTGCTCAAAATGGATACTGTAATGGAGCTCAGAAATATTACAATAAGTAAATTAGAAGAATGAGAACCTGAGTTCAAATCAATAACACCTGTGTAAAAAGACAAGCATGACAGAATGTCAGCAATGCTGCTGTGAGAGACTGAGATAGTTAGAACTCAGATTCCAGCATTGTCCAGCATTCTAAGATAAGTAGGTTTATTGAATGACACTGTCTCAAAAATTAGGAAGTCATTGAGGAACATATCCTAGTGTCAGTCATTGACCTCTACTTGTACATCTACATAAGTCAGTACACGCATACACATGCACATGCAAATGCGTTACAACACACACACACACACACACACACACACACACACACACACACTCAATTAAGGAAGTTCCCACTCATAGGAGATAATTTATGGATGGCTGGTACTATCAATCTATCCAAGAACTTCCAGGGTGTAGATGTCTGAGACTTAAAAGGAGAACTGACTACTCTCAGTTCATGACACAGTATCATCAGCTACTTTCTAACTTCCTTCAAAATAAGTATAGTTCAGATCACAGTTCAACGAAGCTCATTCTTGTAACTGATGGAGATTATTACAAAAGTGAACAACTGGTCAAAAATGCAGAGATTAAGTGGACTGTGGAAAGCCTGATCCCAAATAATAAATCTACAGTACAGTACCAAAACCTAAAGTTTATGGAAATCACGTACAAGGGAATGGAAAGAGCCAAAGTCCCAGGACACCTGTTGGCAGAGTGTGCTCCTTAGAACAAAACAGAGAAAATGCATTGACAAATTATCGACCATATGACTGCCTAATTATGACAAGCATAATGATCATTGCAGTTAATATGACAAAGGAAGTTCTACATGGTTCCCCTCAAATGAAGATCTATAGGTAGTCAGTGGCTCCTGTAAAAGGGAGAACCATTGACTCTAGGATGCATTCCCACATAGGTTGTCTAACTCCAGGGCATCAGTCCTGGACACATGCTCATATGAGTAATGCTCAAGGGACTCTGTAGGTTTAATATGTGTTCATATATAGACATGCATATGTATATGTAAAACTAATAATAAAAGATGATATAAATTTGGGGAATTAAGAGAGAAGCTAGAGGCATAACAGGAAGATCCAGAGTTCCTATAAGAAATTTGAATAACTGGTTCTAGAGCTTTACATTATCTCTTCAGAATGATAGCAATAACAATGATACCAAAAACTCTAATGAGAATTCTTACAGAGAAAATCAAAGTACACTGTTCCTATTGGAGAAGTGAGTATGAGAACGAAGAGGCTGGAGACAGGGGAGGCAGGTGATAATAGGCAGAAATAACAAATTTAGAGCAATTGACAATAAGAATTTCCACTTTTAGAGATTAAGTGTGTGACAGTGAAAAAAGCAAGTGTTTTGTAACAATAAGATGCTCTTTAAAGTGAAGTTAATGACTGAATAGGCAAAATATTTTAAAGTTATCAGTCTATTATAAAATTGATATCATATTTTATGAATCATATTTATATATTTCCCAGAAAAATAGTTTTTATACCAAGTTGAAATGTATTTTATTCTATAATTAAAATTTCAATGATTTGGCAAAAAATTTTCTAGCTATTTGAACACAAATAAAAGTTAAATTTAGCCTCTGAAATCCATTGTCTATTTCTGGGCGCAGAAGAACCTCCTCATTCTTTGCCATGGGTAACTGCATAAACTTTAAGAACTACCAGCTTTGAATATTGTTCCCCCAATCACTTGCAGTTCACCCCAACTGAAGTACAGTCAGAAGGGACAAGTAACATGGCAATTGTCTGATCCCTGCATTGCCCCCCCCCAACCTTCCCCAAGAAGTCCTGCGCCCATCAGGATCATCTAGCCAACATCAGGAAAAATCAGATAACCAGACAAGAGCATAACCAATAAGTCCCAGTGTAACATGACACTACGAGAGCCCAGATATTCTGCTATAGCAAATATGCTTATGAAAATGAAGCACAAGAAGATGACATAAATCCAATCTCATAAGAATGATAGAGGTATTTAAAAAGGAAATTAATAAATCCCTTAATGAAATACAGGAAAGACTTCTGCAGATGGGGACCTCAGTCTGTGCCCAGAGCTCCATAGCTAAATAGCCCTGGGAGAAAGCTAGCATCCCAGGAGTGTAGACAAGCACTTGAGTGGAGGCAAGACAGCACCTCTGCTCAGCAGGACCTGCCTGGAATCCTCAGGACACAGGGACCAAGGAACAGCCTGGGACAGGAGCCTTCTGGTTTATACCTGTGGTCTGTGCCACACAGAGGCTCCATACCCAAATAGCATAGGGGAAGAGCTACCCTCCTAGGAGTGTGGAAAAGCCTATGATTGGGAATAAGGCCAGTACTTCTCCTCAGAGGGACCAGCTTGGAAACCCCAGGACACAGGGACATACAAGCAGCCTGGAACAGGAGTCTTCCAGTTTCTTTCTGCTTCCGCGGACCTCAGTCTGTGCCACAGGGCTCCATAGCCAAATAGTACCAGGAGAAAGCTAGCATCCCAGGAGTGTGGACAAGCTCATGAGTAAAGGTAAGACAGCACCACTGTTCAGTGAGACCCGCCCAGAATCCACAGGACACAGGGACCAAGGAACAGCCTGGGACAGGAGCCTTCAAGTTTATGCCTGTTGTCTGTGCCATGCAGCTCCATACCAAATAGCACAGTGAAAGAGCTACCCACCAAGGAGTGTGGACAAGCCTGTCAGGGGGGTAAGGACAGCACCTCTGCTCAGAGAGACCCAACCATAACCCTCAAGACACAGGGACTGAGGAGTGGCTTTCCATATTTCTTCTGCAGCCAGGGAGCTGATCCTGTGACACAGGGCTCCATACTCAGTGCCAGGAGAGAGATTGTTTCCCAGGAGTGCCAACACACCTTCAAGCACAGGCAAGACCACCACTTCTGTTCAAATTCCTCAATCAAGAGGGACCCTTGCAGAGCCATCAGGACACAGGATCCAACAACAGCTAGGGACAGGATCCTTCTGGTTTCTGTCTGTACCAGAGATATGACCCTGTACCACAGTTCTCCAAACCCAAATTCCTCTCAGAGAGAACTGGTCTCCAAGGAATACTGATGCAAAGTCTTGCAAGAGGGACAAGCCACAGCCAGAGAGAGCAAAACCACTAAAACCAGTGATAACCAGATGGCAAAAGGCAAGGACAAGAACATAAGGAACAGAAACCAAGGCAACTTGGCATCGTCAGAACACAGTTATCCCACCACAGCAAGCCCTGGATACCCAAACACACCAGAAAAACCAAGAATTAGATTTAAAATCACTTCTCATGATGATGATAGAAGACTTTAAGAAAGAAATAACTCCCTTAAAGAAATACAAGAGAACACAGGTAAACAGCTAGAATACAGGAAAACACAATCAAACAGGCAAAAGAAATGAACAAAACAATCCAAGATCTAAAAATGGAAATAGAAACAATAAAGAAATCGCAAAGGGAGAGAACACTGGAGAAACCCTGGGAAAGAGATCAGAGGTCATAGATACAAGCATTACAAACAGAATACAAGATATAGAAGAGAGAATCTCAGGTGCAGAAGATACCATGGAAAACATTGACACAACAGTCAAAGAAAATGCAAAATACAAAAAGCTCCTATCCCAAAACATGCAGGAAATCCAGGACACAATGAGAAGACCAAACCTAAGCAAAACAGGTATAGAAGAGAGTAAAGATTCCCAAATTAGAGGACCAGTAAGCATCTTCAACAAAATTATAGAAGAAAGCTTCCCTAACCTAAAGAAAATGATGAACATAAACAATCAAGAAGCCTACAGAACTCCAGAAAAGAAATTTTTCCCGTCACATAATAGTCAAAACACAAAATGCACAAATCAAGGAAAGAATATTAAAAGCAGTAAGGGAAAAAAGATCAAGTAACATATAAAGGCAGACCTATCAGAATTATACCAGACCTCTCACCAGAAACTATGAAACCTAGAAGATCCTGGGCAGATCTCATACAGATCCTAAGAGAACAAAAGTGCCAGCTCAAGCTGCTATACCCAGCAAAACTCTCAATTATCATAGATGGTGAAACCAAGATATTCCATGACAAAAACAAATTTACACAATATGTTTCCACAAACCGAGCCCTACCAAGGATAATAGATGGAAAACTTCAACACTAGTAGGGAAACTATACCCTACACAAAGCAAAAAAGTAATCATTCAACAAACCCAAAAGAAGATAATCAAAGAAACATAAAAATAACATCAAAAATAACAGGGAGCAACAATCACTATTCCTCAATATCTCTTAACATCAATGGACTCAATTCCCCAATAAAAAAACATAGGCTAACAGACTGGATACATAAACAGGACCCAGAATTTTGTTGCATACGGGAAACACACCTCAGTGTTAAAGACAAACATTACCTCAGAGTAAAGGGCTGGAAAACGATTTTCCAGGCAAATGGTCCCAAGAAACAGGCAGGAGTAGCCATTCTAATATCGGAAAAAATCAACTTTCAACCAAAAGTCATCAAAAAAGATAAGGAGGAATACTTCATACCCATCAAAGGAAAAATGTACCAACAAGAACTCTCAATTTTGAACATCTGTGCTCCCAATGCAAGGCTAACCACATTCATAAAAGAAACATGACTAAAGCTTAAAGCACACATGCACCTCACACAATAATAGTGGGTGACTTCAACACTTCACTCTCATCAATGATTTTGGAAACAAATTAAACAAGGACACAGTGAAACTAACAGAAGTTATAGACCAAAGGGATTTAACAGATATTTATAGAACATTTCATTCTAAATCAAAAGGATATACCTTCTTCTCAGCATCTCATGGTACATTCTCCAAAACTGACCATGTAGTTGGTCAAAAAAAATAATCTCAAAAGATATAAGAAGATTGAAATAATCCCATGCCTGCTTATCAGATCACTATGGGTTAAGTCTGGTCTTCAATGGCAACAAAAACAACAGAAGCCCACATACACATGGAAGCTGAACAATGCTCTACTCAAAGATAACTTGATCAAGGAAGAAATAAAGAAAGAAATTAAAGATTTCCTAGAATTCAATGAAAATAAAGGTACAACATACACAAACTTATGGGACATAATGAAAGCAGTTTTAAAAGGAAACTCATAGTTCTGATTGCCTTCAAAAAGAAACTGGAGTGAGCATACAGTAGCAGATTAACAGTACACATGAATGCTCTAGAACAAAAAGAAGCTAATATACCCAAGAGGGGTAGAAGGCAAGAAATAATCAAACTCTGGGCTGAAATCAACCAAACAAAAAGAACTATACAAAGAATCAACAAAACCAGGAGTTGGTTCTTTGAGAAAATCAACAAGATAGGTAAACTCTTAGCCAGACTAACAAGAGGGCACAGAGACAGTATCCAAATTTACAAAATCAGAAATGAAAAGGGAAATATGACAACAGAATCTGAGAAAATTTAAAAAAATCATCAGATGCCACTTCAAAAGCCTATGCTCAACAAAATTGGAAAATATGGATGAAATGGACAATTTTCTAGACTGATACCAAATATCTAAGTTAAGTCAAGATCAGATAAATCATCTAAACAGTCTCTTAACCCCTAAAGAAATAGAAGCAGTCATTAAAATCTCCCAACCAAAAAAAAAAAAAAAAAAAAAAAAAAAAAAAAAAAAAAACCCAGGACCACATGGATTTACTGCAGAATTCTATCAGACCTTCAAAATAAACCTAATACTAATATTCTTCAAACTATTCCACAAAATAGAAACATAAGGATCACTGCCCAATTCATTCTATGAGGCCATTCTTACACTGTTACCAAAACCTCACAAAGTCCCAACAAAGAAAGAAAACTTCAGAAAAATTGCCCTTATGTATATCAATGCAAAAATACTCAAGAAAATTCTCACAAACCGAATCCAAGAACACATCAAAATGATCATTCATCATGTTCAAGTAGGCTTCATCCCAGGAATGCAAGGATGGTTCAAACCCAGAAATCCATCAATGTAATCCACTACATAAACAAACCAAAAGAAAAACCACATGGTCATTTCATTAGACACTGAAAAAACATTTGAAAAAATTCAACATCTTTTCATGATAAAATCTTGGAAAGATCAAGAATTCAAGGCCCATACCTAAACATAGTAAAAGCAATATACAGCAAACTAGTAGTCAACATCGAACTAAATGGAGAGAAACTTGAAGCATTCCCACTGAAATCAGTGATCAGACAAGGCTGTCCACTCTCTCCCTATCTCTTCAATATAGTACTTGAAGTTCTAACTAGAGCAATTAGACCACAAAAGGCAGATATAGGGATACAAATTGGAAAGGAAGAAATGAAAATATCACTATTTGAAGATGATATGATTGTATAATTAAGTGACCCAAAAAACTCCACAAGAAAATTGCTACAGCTGATTAACAACTTCAGCAAAGAGGCCGGATATAAAATTGACTCAAAGAAATTAATAGCCTTCCTATACTTGAAGGATAAACAAACTGAGAAAGAAATTAGGGAAATGACACCCTTCACAATAGTCACAAACAATATAAAGTAACTTGGTGCGACTCTAACCAAACAAGTGAAAGATCTGTATGACAAGAATATCAAGTCTCTGAAGAAAGAAATCGAAGAAGACCTCAGAAGATGGAAAGATCTCCCATGCTCATGAATTGACGAGATTAATATAGTAAAAATGGCCATCTTGCTGAAAGTGATCTACAGATTCAATGCAATCCCCATCAAAATTCCAACTCAGTTCTTCGTAGACTTAGCAAGAGCAATTCTCAAATTCATTTGGAACAACAAAATACACAGGATAGCAAAAGCTATTCTCAACAATAAAAGAACTTCTGGAGGAGTCTGCATCCCGGACCTCAAGCTGTAGTACAGAGCAGTAGTGATAAACACTGCATGGTATTGGTAGAGTGACAGGCAGGTAGATCAATGGAATAGAATGAAGACCCAGAAATGATCCCACACACCTATGACCCCTTGATCTTTGACAAAGGAGCTAAAACCATCCAGTGGAAGCAAGACAACATTTTCAAAAATGGTGCTGGCTCAACTGGAGGTCAACATGTAGAAGAATGCAAATTGATCCATTCCTATCTCCCTGTACAAAGCTCAAGTCCAAGTGAATCAAAGACCTCCACATAAAACCAGTTACACTGAATCTAATAGAAGAGAAAGTAGGGAAAAGTCTCCAACACATGGGCATAGGGAAAAGTTCCTGGACAGAACACCAATGGCTTATGCTCTAAGATCAAGAACTGAAAAATGGGACCTCATGAAATTGAAAGCTTCTGTTAGGCAAAGGACACTGTCAAGAGACAAAACAGCAACCAACATATTGGGACATGATTGTTACCTACATCCGATAGAGGGCTAATATCCAATATATACAAAGAACTTAAGAAGTTAGACTCCAGAGAATCAAATAACCCTATCAAAAAATGGGAAACAGAGCTAAACAGAGAATTCTCAATTAAGAAAATTCGAAGGGCTGAAAGCACCTAAAGAAATGTTCAACATTCTTAGTCATCAGGCAAATGCAAATCAAAACAACCCTGAGATTCCACCTCACACTAGAGTGGCTAAGATCAAAATTCAGGTGACAGCAGATGCTGGTGAGAATGTGGAGAAAGAGGTACACTCCTCCATTGCTGGTAGGATTGCAAGTTGGTACCACCACTCTGGATATCAGTTTGGCAGTCCTTCAGAAAATTGGATGTAATACTACCTGAGGACCCAACTATACCACTCCTGGGCTTATACGCAAAAGGTTCTCCAACATGTAATAAGTACACATGCACTACTATGTTCATAGCAGCCATATTTATAATAGCCATAAGCTGGAAACAACCCAGATGTCCCTCATCAGAGGAATGGATACAGAAAATGTGGTACATTTACACAATGCAATACTACTCAGCTATTAAAAATAATGACTTCATGAAATTCACAGGTAAATGGATGGAACTTGAAAATATCATCCTAAGTACTCAGTCACAAAAAAACAAACATGGTATGTACTCAGTGATAAGCAGACATTAGCCCAAAAGTTCGGAATACTCATGATTCAATTCACAGCAACTGTTGGACTGAGCATGGAGTCCCAGGTGGAGGAGTTGGAGAAGGGACTGAAGGAGCTGAGAAAGTTTGCAGCTCCATGTGGAGGGATCAACAGTGCCAACTGGTCCAGCCCCCTGGTGCTCCCAGAGACTGGACCACCAACCAAATAATGCATATGGACAGACACATTGTGCTGGCCACATATGTAACAGAGGAAGGCCTTGCTGGGCATCAGAGGGAGGAAGATGCCTTGGGTCTGCGAGTGTTAGATGTCCCAGTATAGGGGAATGCCAGGAAGGGAAGACGGGAGTGAGTGGGTGGGTGGGTGAATACCCTCATAGAGGCAGGGGGAGATGTGATGGAATAGGGAGTTTCCACAGGGGAGACCTGGAAAGGGGAAAACATTTGAAATGCAAATAAAGTATAAAAAGAAAAAGAAAAGAAATACAGGAAAATACATTCAAATAGAGAGTTAAGAGAGGAAGCAAATAAAATTACAGAAAAATAAAATAAATCAGGTGAAGGGAATGCATAAAACTGTTCAAGACCTAAAAACAGAAATAGCAGCAAAAAGAAAAACCTACAAAGAGAACAAGAACTAGTGACATAAGCATCACTAACAGAATACAGGAATTGCAATAGAGTCTCACATGTAAAAGATACTGTAGAAAAAATCAATATATTGGTCAAAGAAAATGCAAAATGTAAAAAGATCATGACACACAATATCCAGAAAATACAGGCCACTATACAAAGACTAAACCTAAGAATAATAGAAATAGCACAAGGAAAAGCTTCCCAGCTCAAAGGCCCAAAAACCATCTTCAACAAAATCATATAAGAAAAATTCCCTAACCTAAAGTAAGAAATGCCTATAAATGTACAACAAACTTAAAGAACACCAAAGAGATTGGGTCAGAAATGAAAATCTTCCAAGCACATGATAATCAAAACACTAAATATATAGAACAAATAATTTTTACAGTAGCAGGGTAAAAGGACCAAGTAACATATAAAAGAAGACCTATCAGAATTACACCTGCTTTCTCAACTGAGACTCTTAAAGCCAGAGGGCCTGGGAAGATGTCTGACAGTCTCTAAGAGACCACAGAAATCAACACAGAGTATTCTACGCAGCAAAACTTTCAATCACCATAGATTAAAAAAAAAAAACAAACTGATATTACATAAATAAATAAATAAATAAATAAATAAATAAATAAGCAATATCTTTCCACTAACACAGCCATAAAAAAGAAACTAGAAGAAAAATTACAACCCAAGGATGTTAACAACACTCAAGAAAATGCAAAATATTAAATAATTTCACACTACTAAAAGCAAAAGAAGAGAAACACATACACACACTTAAACTATCGCTATCAACATTAAAATACAGGAGGTGACACTCATTGATCATTAATATCTCTCAAGCCCAGTGGCCTCAGTTTCCTAATAAAAAGGCACAGGCTAACAGAATGGATGCAAAAAACAGGATCCATCATTCTGCGCCAGACAAGCAATACACCTCAACAACAAAATTAATCACTATCTCAGAATAAAAGGTAGAAACAAGGTTTCCCAAACAAATAGACCTAAGAAACAAGATGGAGTAGCAATTCTAATATCTAATAAAATAAATTTTCAACCAAAAGTAATCAAAAGATACAGGAAAAGATGCTTCATACTCATCAAAGAAAAAAGAAAACCACTGAGAAGACATTTCAATTCTAAACATTTATGCTACAAATGCAAGGGCACCCACATTCATAAAATAAGCAATACTAAAGCTTAAATCACACAATGAATCCCACATATTAATTGTGATGGACTTCAACAACCCCTTTCATCAACAGACAGAAGAACAAAACAGAAACCAAACAAAAATAAAACTAGCAGAGGTTATGATACAAATGGACCTAAATGATATCTATAGAATATTTCACCCAAACACATAAGAATGTACCTTCTTCTCAGTACCTCAGGGAACCTTCTTCAAAACTGCTTATATAATCAATCACAAAACAAGTCTCAACAGATAAATAAAGAATAAAATCACCCCTTGCATCTTATCAGACCACCATGGATTAAAGCTGGACTTCACCAACGACAGAAACAAAAGAAAGGTTACTTATGGAAATGGAATAACTCTTTACTCAATGACCACTCTGTCAGGAAAAATGAAGAAAGAAATTAATTTTTTTTTAGAAATGAATGAAAATGAGGGCATAACATACCCAAATGTATGGTATAGTATGAAAGCTAAGAGGAAATTTCATAGCACTAAATGCCTTCATGAAGAAATTGGAGAGTTCTCACATTAAAAATTGAAAAGTACATCTCATGGCTCTACAAAGAAGAAAATATTCCCAAGAGGAATATATGACAGGAAATAATCAAACTCAGAGCTGAAATAAATTAATTAGAAATAAAGAGAATGAACAAAGAATCAATGAAACCAAGTGCTGTTTTTTTTGTTTGTTTGTTTGTTTTGTTTTAGAAAATCAGCAGGATAGATAAAACCTCAACCAAACTAACTAAAAGTCAGAAAGAGATCATCCAAATTACCAAAATTAGAAATGAAAAGAGATAACAAAGGATAGTGAGGAAATTCAAAAAAATCGTTAGGTCTCACTACTGGAGAATCTAAATCTAAATGAAATGAATGATTTTCTAGATAGATACCAATTACCAAAACTAAATCAAGATCATGTAAACCATCTGTTTATTTCTATAACCTCTAAGGAAATAGAAGCAGTCATGTAAAGTCTCCCAAACAAAAAACAAACAGCCTGGGCCAGATGGATTTAGCACAGAATTCTACTGGATATTCAAAGAAGAGCAAATGCCAATACTCCTCAAATTATTCCATTAAACAGAAACAGAAGGAACATCACCAAACTCAATCTATGAGGCCACAGCCACCATGATAGGTAAGTCACACAAAAACTCAACAAAGAAATAGAATTTCAGATCAATTTCCCTTATGAACATTGATGCAAAAATAATAATATAATCACAAACTGAATCCAAAAATATATCAAGGACATTACCGACCATGACCCCATAAGCTTCATCCCAGGGATGAAGGGGTGGTTCTGCATATGAAAATATAACAACATAATACACCATATTAACACATTAAAATTAAAAAAAAAATCTGATCATACCAGTAGATGTTGAAAAAGTCTTTGACAAAATCCAGGATATTTCAAGCTATGTCTTGGAAAGATCAGGAATACAAGGCACACACCTAAATACAATAAAGGCAATATACAGCAAGCAAATAGCCAACATAAAATTAAATGGAAAGAAATGTAAACCAATTACTCTAAAATCAGGGAAAAGACAAGGCTTTCCATTTTCTCCATATCTCTTCAATACAGTTCTTGAAGTAACTAGCTAGATCAATAGGACAATTAAAGGAGATCAAGGAGATACAAATTGGAAAGGAAGAAGACAATGTATCACTATTAACAGATGATATGTTTGTATACATAAGAGATCACAAAAATTCAACCAGAGATATTCAATAGGTAATAAATACAGCAAAGTGGCTGCATGTAAAATTAACTCAAAGAAATAAGTAGTTACTCTATAAAAATGATAAACATGCTGAAAAAGAAGTTAAGGAGACAGTGTACTTCATAAAAGCCACTACTAATATAAAATATGTTGTTATCTCCAACCAAGTGAAACACCTGTATGACAAGAACTTCAAGTCTCTGAAGAAAGAAGTAGAGGGAGAAATCAGAAGATGGAAAGAACATCCATGCACATGGATTCATAGAATTAACATAGTAAAAATTACAATATTACCAAAAGCAATCTTCATCAAAGATTCAATGCAATTCCAATCAAATATCCAACACAATTGTTTACAGATCTTGAAAGAAAAATTCTCAACTTCATATGAAAAACAAAAACAAACAAACAAAAACGAAAACAAACAAACAAACAAAACTCAAGAAATCTAAGATAGCTAAAACAACCCTGAGTAATAAAACATCTGGATGTATCCCTATCCCTGACTGCAAGCTGCACTGTAGAACAACATTAATAAAAATTACAAGGTATTGGTATAGAAACAGACAGGCTCTTCAAGTAAGTTGAATTGAAGGCCAAGAAATAAACCCACATACCCACAGATAGTTGATTTTTGACAAGGAAATCAAAATTTTACAATGCAAAATAGAGAGCATCTTCAACAAATGGTGCTGGTCTAACGGTATGTCTGTATGTGTAATCATGCAATTAGATTTATATTTATCACCCTGAATAAAACACAAGTAAAAATGAATCAAAGACCTCAACATAAAATGAGAATCACTAAATCAAATAGAACAAAAGTGGGGAATAGTCTTGAACTCTTTGGTACAGGGCATTGAACTCCTTCTTCTGACTCCCATGAATACTAGGTATGCATGTGGTGCACATACATGCATGCAGGCAAAATCTTCATACATACTAAAAAATTTAAACAATCTTTAAGAAAATGAGATTTGAGGATTCTTATATGAAGAGTGAGGTTACATCATAATATAAAACATACTGTGAATACTTTATAGGAAATTTTTTTTCCTTTGAAGAATATTCAAGCAATGAGCATGTAGGAGTGATGTGGGATCTGAGACTTGATGATGTTAGCTTCCATAAGAGCATTTTCCTCTGTTCTCTGCAAACAAATACTTCCTTATCAGTTGGAAATTTATCTTAATTTTATCTTTTATTTTAATTGTGTTTTACTTATAAAATAATATTGATCATTTAATTTTTCTAGTTATTATTGAATAGGTAATATTTTAGATATTAAATGATAATAGTTTGTATATATTTTATAAGAATATAACTTACTGTTAGTATCTATTTTACATGTTTTTATTTTAATTTGCTAAGATACCTACTTGAACTTTTTAAATAATATATGTGGCACATATCAATGCCACTAAACAAATGATTCAGAAATGGTTAAAAAAATCTATATTTCATTAATCAATAATTATTTTCTAAATTTTCCTCTCTAAGTATTAAAAATGAAAATATTTATTATTATTATTATAACTATTCTTATAACCCAAACATTCACATTTAACAAAAATAAACAAGTCTATCACTTATGTACAAATATTTATGTATTATTAATGTACATCTGTATATGAGTTGAAGAATTTCATAGAAAGAACGCTTAATATTGATATACAACTTAGTCTTTTAATATATTTTGATATTTTAATTTATAGTATCTTTTTGTTTCTTTTATTTACGATAACTTATGGAAAGTTGTTGGATATTAATTACATTTTGACAATTTTTCTCTTATTGCTTATATGAATCTGAATTTTATGGATATCACATCATAAGTAGCCAAAATGAGGAAACACCCCATTCTCATTCCACTGAGGATTAGTCTCCAACAGTCTCCCTATGGATATATCCCTTTTCAAACTTAGTACCCCTCAATCATCCTAAATTATTGAGAAAACTATTTGGAAAAACTTTGTAGTCATTTTCCAAGCAAAAATTCATCCTTCATACCTATATTCAATTATATTAGTTTTTCTTTTTTGATAAATAATAGATGAATCCACAGGTCTATCTTTGAGATCTTAACTGCTATTAAATTAGAGAAACATCAGTTTTTGTGTTACATTTTAGAGACAAGAGTTATCAATGAATAGGTTTCTTCTTTTCTAAAACTACTATGGAACTTTTGCCCTTTTTACACATGGTGCATAAATTCTTGACACAGTTTCAGCCACTAATACTCAACATGGATCAACTATGTACCCTGGAAAGTGGATATGCTGAGGCTCTTTATTGCAAGTTTGAAAGAGAATAAGAGCAGGAAAAGAGGAGGAAGACAATGGTGAAGTGAAAATGGCTAAAGTTGTTTAAGTGTCTCTCCTCTATCCATCATTTGAATTCTTGAAACTCTTAAGAAACACTGAGGACTCCTAGCTGGTCTGATCCCATGAAGACACCATAACCTGTCCCATTCTAGAGGATCTGCTACACGCAGAGCAATTTTTAAACCCTCCTAACACTCCACCGATGTCTCAGAGCTGCCACTGGGAGCCTGGTGGATTCGGGACCCATCTTCCACTAAAACCCCCACCTTCTCACCTCTTCTGCCTGGTCCTTTCTTCTGAGGCAGACTCCTAGTAGGTCTGCTCCCGTGAAGACACCATATCCTGATGCATCCACTGAAGATCCACTGAATTCAGAGCATTGACACCACAGCTTGAAGTCATAGGCCCCCCCTGCAGAACACCTTCACACAGGACAACAGCTTGACTGCTCCACTGAAGATCCAACAGTTTGAAGGCCTCCCAGAAGATCTACTGCAGCCAGATCAACAAATCAACAGCTTCTCTGCCCCTCTGAAGAGCCCCCAGGAGGAAGACCCCACAGGCAGTCTGTTACAGCCAGGGCCGCAGGCCTACATAGAGACTGAAAGCAGACTCCAGACAGTCACCCAGACCAACTAACACCAGGGATATCCACATGGCAAGAGGCAAGCACAAGACAATAAGAAACAGGATCCAATATATGCGGGCATCATCAGAACACAGTTCTCCCACTACAGTAAGCCCTGAATACACCAACACACCTGAAAATCAGGAATCTGTCCTAAAATCCTATCTCATGAAGATAATAGAGTCCTTTAAGGAGGAGATCAACAACTCACTGAAAAAAAAAAATACAGGAAAACAGGTGAAGAAATTGAATAAAGCAGTCCAAGACCTAAAAGTGGAAGTAGAAACAATAAAGAAAACACAAATAGAGGCAAACCTGGAAATGGAAAACCTAGGAAAGTGGTCAGGAATTAAAGATGTAAGTTTCCCCAACAGAATACAAGAGATAGAAGAGAGAAGCTCAGGTGTGGAAGATAGCATAGAAGAGATTGACACAACTGTCAAAAAAAAAAAAAAAAAAAATCAAAACGTAAAATACTCCTAACCCCAAGCATCCAGGACTTTCAGGACACAATAACAAGACCAAATCTAAGAATAATCAAAATAGAGGAGAATGAAGATTCCCAGCTCAAAGGACCTGAAAATGTCTTCAACAAAATCATAGAAGAAAACTTCCCCAACCTAAAGAAAGAGATGTTCATAAAGGTACAAAAAGCCTATAGAACACCAAATAAATGGGACCAGAGAAGAAAATCTACTCATCACATAATAATGAAAATATTAAATGCACAGAAGAAAGAAAGAATATTAAAATTGGCAAGGGAAAATTTTCTAGTAATATATAAAGGTAGATCTATCAGAATTACACCAGACTTCTCAACAGAGACTAGGAAAACCAGAAGTGCCTAGTCAGAAGACATGCAGACTCTAAGAGAACACAAATACTAGCCTAGGCTACAATACTCAGCAAAACTATCAATCAACATAGATGGAGAAACCAAAATATTCTAGGAGAAAACCAAGTTCAAACAGGATCTATCTACCAATCCAGCTCTACCAAGGATCCTAGAAGGAAACTCAAACATAAGGAAGGTACCTGCACCAAAGAAAGGACAAGATATTAAGCATCTCACAGCACAGTCAAAAGGAGATAACCACACGCACATAAAGCCACCTACAAAAACAAACATATCGGGAATCAACAGTTATCTCTCTTTAATATCTTTCAATATTAATGGACTCAACTCACCTATAAAAAGACATAAGCTAACAGACTGGATAGGCAAACAAGATGAGCATTTTGGTGCATACAAGAAACTCACTTCAATACAAAGACAGATATTATCTTAGAGAAAAAGGAAGGAAAAAGGTCTTCCAAGCAAAGGTCCCAGAAATCAAGCTGGAGTTGCCATCCTAATATCCAATATCATAGACTTTCAACCAAAAGTTCTCAAGCATAATGAGGAAGGACACTTCATATTCATCAAGGGGGAAATCAACCAAGAGAAAGTCTCAATTCTGAACATCTAATGCCCCAAGTGCAAGAGCACCCACATTCATAAAAGAAAATTTACTAAAGCTCAAAACACACATTGAACCCCACACAATAATAGTGGGAGACTTCAACACACCACTCATATCAATGCTTAGGTCATTGAAACAGCAGCTAAACGGAGACACAGTGAAACTAATAATGGTTATGAACCAAATGGATTTAACAGTTATCTACAGAATATTTTACCCCAAAACAAAACAATACACCTTCTTCTTAGCACCTCATGTTACTTTCTCCAAATTCACCCATATAATTGGTCACAAAACAACACTCAACTGACATAAGAAGATGGAAATAATCCCATGTATCCTATCAGATCACCATGGTCTAATGATGGTCTTTAATAACAACAAAAACAACAAAAAACCCACACACATGTGGAAACTGAACAACTGTCTACTCAATGATAATTTGGTCAGGGAAGAAATTAATAAAGAAATTGAAGACTTCCTGGAATGTAAGGAAAATGTTGATACATCATACCCAAACTTATGGGACACAATGAAACCAGTGCTATGAGGAAAATTCATAGCACTAATTGCCCTGGTAAAGAAACTGGAGAGATCTTACACTAACAAATTAATAGCACACCTGAGAGGTCTAGAACAAAAAGAAGCAAACTCACACACTAGGAGTAGACAGCAAGAAATAGTCAAATGCAGGGCCAAAATCAACCAAATTGAAACAAAGAAAACAATACAAAGAATCAACAAAACAGAAAGTTGGTTTGTTGAGAGAATCAACAAGATTGATAAACCCCTAGCCAAACTAACTGAATGGATTGAGGCAGTATTCAAATTAACAAAATCAGAAATGAAAACGGAGAAATAGCAACAGAAATGGAGGAAATTAAAAAAGAATCATCAGAGCCTACTATAAATGCCTATACTCAACAAAACTAGAAAATCTAGATGAAATGCATTGTTTTTTAGGCAGATATCATATACCAAAGTTAAATCAAGAGCAGGTAAACTATCTAAACAAGACCATATTGCACAGGGAAATAGAAGAAGTCATTAAAATCCCCCCAACCAAAATAATCCCAGGTCCAGATGGATTTAGTGCAGAATTCTACCGGACCTGCAAAGGAGACCTGAGATCAATATTCCTCAAACTATTCCATAAAATAGAAACAGAACGAACACTACCAACTCATTCTATGAAGCCACAATTACTCTGATATCTAAACTACACAAGGACCCAACCCCCCAAAAAGAGAACTTCAGCCCAGTCTCACTTATGAATATCAATGCAAAAATACTCAATAAAATTCTTGCAAACCAAATCAATAACACATCAAAACCAGCATTCATCACGATCAAGTAGGCTTCATCAAGGAGTGCTAGGTTGGTTCAATATAAGAAAATCCATTAATGCAACAAACTCAGAAATTCTAGGCCCATACCTAAACATAATAAAAGCAATTTACTGCAAACCAACAGCCAATATCAAATTAAATGAAAAGATACTTGAAGCAATCCCACTAAAATCAGGGACAAGACAAGGATAACCATTCTCCCCATATCTATTCAATACAGCACTCTAAGTGTTAGCTAGAACAATGAGACAACAAAAAGACATCAAGGGGATACAAATTGGCAAAGAAGAAATAAAAGTATCACTATTTGCAGATGATATGGTAGCATACATAAGTGATCCCAAAAATTCGACCAAAGAATATCTCCAGCTGATAAACAACTTCAACAAAGTGGCCAACTATAAAATTACCTCAAATCAATGAGTACCCTTCGTTTGTACAAATAATAAACAGGATGAGAAAGAAGTTAGGGAAACAACTTCCTTCAAAATAGCCAAAAATATTATCAAATATCTTGGGGATAACTCTAACCAAATAAGTGAAAGATCTATATGACAATAACTTCAAGTCTCTCAAGAAAGAAATCGATGATCAAAGAAAATGGGGAGACCTCCCAAGCTCACGGATTGAAAGAATTAATATAGTAAAAATTGCCAAACTACCAAATGCAATCTACAGATTCAGTGCAATCCCCATCAAAATCCCAACACAATTCTTCAAAAACATGGAAAGAACAATTATCAAATTCATTTAGAAAGGCAAAATAACCAGAGTAGCAAAAACAATTCTTAACAATAAAAGAATGGTTGGGGCAATCACCATCCCTGACCTCAATCTTTACTACAGAGAAATAGTCATAAAAACTGCATGATTTTTGTAGAGAGACAGACACATTGATCAATGTAATAGAATTGAAGACCCAGAAATAAAACGAGACATTTATGGAGAAAGAAGCCAGAAAGCATCTTCAACAAATGGTGCTGATCTATCTTACTGTTGATATGTAGAAAAATAAAAATAGATCTATATTTGTCACCTTGTACAAAGATAAAGTCCAAGTGGACTCAACATAAAACCAGATACACTGAATCTAATAGAAGAGAAAGTGGGAAAGAGCCTTAAACTCATTGGCACAAGGGAATTTTCTAAACAGAACTCCAATGGCATACACTCTAAGATCAAGAATAGATAAATGGTACTGCATGAAACTCGAAATCTTCTGATAGGCAAAAGACAAATCAGTAACCCACAGATTGGGAAAAAAACTCCACTAATCCCACATCTGATAGAGAACTCTTATTCAAAACATATAAAGAACTAAAAAAGCTAACCACCAAAAAAAAAAAAAAAAAAAAAAAATCAAAAACAGGGGTATAGAACTAAACTGAGAATTCACAGTAGAGGAATCTAGAATGGCTGAGAAGCACCTAAAGAAATTTTCAAAGTCCTTAGTGGTCACAGGAATGTAATTCAAAATATCCCTGAGATTTTACCTTACACCAATTAGAATTACTAAGATCAAAACCTCAGTTGACCACACATGTTGGCCAGGATGTGGAGAAATAGGAACGTTCCACCATTGCTGGTGGGATTACAAACTGGTAGAACCACTCTAGAAATCAATCCAGAGGTTCCTCAGAAAATTGGAAATAAATCTACCTGAAGATCCAGCTTAACAACAAGGACATCCTGAGTTTTGCAGGCAAATGGATGGAACTAGAAAATACCATCCTGATTAGGTAACTCAGACTCAAAAGGACATGCATGGTGTGTATTCACTAATAAGTGGATATTAGCTACGAAAAAAAAAAAAAAGTACAGAATACCCACGGTACAGTCCAGAGAACTCACAATGTTCAACAAACTGAAGGGCCTCAGTTCCACTTGGGAGGGAGAAGAAAGCAATCACAAGTGGGGAAGGAGGGAGGAACCTAGAAGGGAAAGAGGAAAGTGGTGGGAGAGGGTAATGTGGTCTGGTATTGGTGAGGGAAAAGGAGTGAAGCCCTGAGGACAATAAGAAAGAATGAAAACAGGAAACCTCAGGAGGTAGGAGGTTGGGGCCGACCCTCCAGCATGTTCTAGGGACTTGGGAGATGAGAGACTCTCAGGACTCAAAGTGAGGGACCTTAGATGAAATGCCAGACAGTAGGAAAAGGTAATTTATAGAGCCCACCTCTAGCAGGAAGACAGAGCATCAAATAAAGGAGCAGCTTGCCATCCCACAGTCAAAACTCTGACCCATAATTGTTCCTGTCTGAAAGAACTACAAGGATGGAAATTTAGAGGAGCCCAAGGAAAAGAAGGTCCACTGACAGGTACAAAGTAGGATCCAGCTCAAGGGGAGGTCCCCAGGCTAGACACTATTACTGAGGCTACTGAGTGCTCACAAAAAAGGGACCTAGCATGACCACACTCCAAAAGACCCAACAAGCAGCCGAAAGAGTCACATGCAGATATTTGCACCCAACCAATGGACTGAAGCTTCTGACCCTTGTGGTTTAATTAGGGAAAAGCTGAAAGAACCTGAGGAGGAGGGTGACCCTGGAGAAGGACTAGCAGTCTCAATTAACCTGGATCCCCAATATTTCTTAAACACTGGACCACCAAACAGGCAGCATACAGCAGCTGATATGAGGCCCCAAACACATATACAGTAGAGGACTGCTGGGTCTGTGTCAATCAGAGAGGATGCACCTAACCTTCAAGAAACTGAAGGCTCTATGGACATTAGAGGTCAGTTAGGATGGGGGGTAGGGACATCCTCGTGGAGATGAGGGGTGGGTGGGGAGGAGGTATGGGATGTGGAACATTTGGAGAATAGACTGGCAGGGAATAAAATCTGGAGTGGGAAGAGAGAGAGAGAGAGAGAGAGAGAGAGAGAGAGAGAGAGAGAGAGAGAGAGAGAGAGAGAGAGAGAGAGAGAAAACAATAAACACTAAAATCAGAAACTCAAGTACAGCTCATTCAGACAAAGGTGTGAAGTTGTGAAGCAAGGGGAATACTCCTCCATTGCTGGTGCAAATGAAAACTTGTACAGCCATTAGTCATTTTGGAAATAAATTTGGTGGTTTCTTAGAAAACTATATATAGATCTACTGCAAGACCCAGCTATACCACTCCTAAGCATATTCCCAAAAGATGCTCCACTCTACCAGAAGGACATTTGATCAACTATGTTCATTGCAGCTTTATGCCAAGGTCCAGAAACTGGAAAAAACCAAGATGTTTTTCAACTGAAGAATTAATAAAGACAATTTGAATAATGGAGTATTACTCAGCTACAAAAAAATAACATCATAAAATTTGAAGGGAAATTGATGAAACTAGAAAATATCATCCTAAGGTAACCCAAATCTAGAAAGACGAATGTGATATGTATTCAATCACTGACAAATGAATTAGCCATAAAGTAAAGGTAACCATGACAGACAGAAAAAAGCTAAGTAACAATGAGGAACCAAAAGGAGATGATTGAATCTCACTGTGGGGAGACATAGAATCTCAGGTGGATGGAGGAAGGTGATGGAGGGGGTAGGGATAGGAACAAGAGGGATCAGCTGTAGGGAACCCTGAATAGAGAACACTGAGAGAGACATTTGGAATGGGAAGGGGGAACATTCCTCGGATGAGCTAAAAAACAAGGACCATGGAAACTCTCAGAAGTCTATGAGAGTAATCCCAGTTAAGACGCCTAGTAATGGAGGGTTTGGGACCTGAAATGGCCATCTCCTATAATAAGATAAATTTTCTAATGGACAGAATGGGCCAACCCAGACACAAAACCTTCAACCTACAATTTGTCCTGTCTACAAGATATACAAGAGGAAAGATGCAAAAATTGAAGGAATGGCCAACCAGTCACTGGTCCAGCTTGAGACTCATACCATGAAAGGAACACTGTTAAGGATGTTCTGCTATACTTGCAGACAGGAGTCTAGTGTGACTGTCATTAGTGACGCTTCACCACACTGATGAAAACAGATTCAGAGACCCACAGCTAAACTTTAGACTGGGCTTGGGAAATCCTGCAAAAGAGAGGGAATAAAGGATTAAAGGACACAGAAGGGCCAAGGGCACTATAAGAAAATCTACAGAATCAACAAACCTAGCCCCATAGGGGTTCACTAAGACTGAACTTACAACCAGAGAGCATGCATGGGATGAACCCTAGTCCTCTACTCATATGTAACAGATGTGTAGCTTGGACTTCATGTTAGACATCTGAAGCAGGAGCAGGGACTGTCTTTGACTCAGTTACCTGTATTTAGATACCTTTACCCCAAACTCAGCTGAAACTTGATATGACAAACTGGTTGATATGCATAGAAGCTCCCCCAGCCCCATTTTCTGCGAAGAAAGGGAGGAGGCATGGATACAGGAGCTGAGGAATGAGAGGGAGTGAATGGGAGGAGAGAAGGGAGGAGAAGCTGTCATTAGGGTATAAGGCATATAAGGTAAATAAATAACTTAATTTTTAGAAAGAGAAGAAATGCTTAGGGGGACTATCCCTCACATTCTACCATTGCCTTCTTTTCTTTTTCTTCCTCACTTTTCCTTGATGAATCTAATGCACTCATGATAACCTTCATATCAAAATATCCTTTCTGTTTTTTTTCTGGATGAAAAGACCCTATTAAAATATGATTGCTGACAAGTTCATTGAAATGAAACAATACAGAACTATAAAACACCTAGAATACTTAGCAATTATTTTTTATTATTTTATCATGACCTCTATTTTTATAGTTTGTGTTCACCTTACTTTCACTTATACTATTCAAGAGTTATAGATTTAATATCATTACACTTCATGTCATATCCTGTTAATTTTTTAAAATAGAAAACTATTAGGCCAGAAACATACTGTTCATCTCTGATTCTAACTTACCAATCTCCTCTTTCTCTCCAACACATGTATATCTTCTACTTTAATCAACCATATGCTACATGAGCTATAGTGTAGCTCATGTGAATATATATCACATCCCTCCTCTAATCCCAGTGTCCTGATCTGCTGGGTCTCATCTGCATTATAATCCAGATTTTGCATTGACTAGATTGGTAGTTCTAGGTATAGTTTACTTCCATCTAACTCCATTTTCTCAAATACGAAATACAGATAATAGTCCTTTTATGATATAAGCACTAGGTTTTAGTAATTTTGTGAAGATTGGGTGAATTTATATTTATGAAATAAGTATATAGTAAACATTATCTCCTTTTATTAAATATTAATTCATGTATGACTAACTCACACTATAAATCCTTAAACAGCTCAGTTACTCTTTCTTTAAACATAGTATCCAAGATTGAAGTATCCAAAGTATCCAAGCTAGTATCTAAAAATAAGTATAGATTCGACTTACATCCACATGCATCGAATGATTAGAATGGTCACCCAAAACATACTTAATGAATGAATTCATTGTGGTTCATTCTAAATGAATAATTGTTTCTGGGGATTTATTGAGTGTGTCAAATATGTAGCAAATCTTATAAAATCCATATAATATTAAATATTATTTATGGATTCATTTAATAGCATTTTGTCACCTATGTGCTTCATGGTATATTTTAATAATATACTACTAGGTAAAGGAAAGTGTGTGTGAAAGTGAAACAAGAATAAAGTAGAGGAGGAGAAAGAGGAATGGGAGTAAATATATATAGTTTCCACATGATGGAAAAGTTTAAGTAGGTATTGTGATATAGAGGACAGTAAATGTGAAGTTTGTTTATGATTACTTGCTTTTTTGAGAACATGTCCCTAGAAGAGAAAGAACAAATCTACAGCATAATGTATTCTGTAAACTTGAAAGAATGTAAGTAAAGTTTTTCAGGAAAATGATTCTAATTTTGAAAACAGTGGAAACAAAATTTCCAACAGTAACTACTACATGATGATCAAAAATCACACAGGCTGGTACCTTTCCAGTGATGAGCCTGTGGAAGAATATGTCTTACTTTGAGACCCATAAGAAACATTTTGACTTTCTTTAAGCATATTTTTCCTCTGAAATTTTTTTTTCTCAAGAAAATACATATGACATGATTTAAAATTAAATTCTCAGATGAGCACAGAATAATTCTGGTAATCAGAAAAAAAAAATGTCATCTAAAGCAAGACCTAAGGGATACTCAGAAGGACAAATAAAAACAGGGTTTTGAGTTTGGCTCTATGGGCTGCAAAACTACAAATATACACATATTCTCAGAGACAAAAGAACAACAATTTAACTTGCATTATAAGGCCACTTGGCACATCTTTTAAAATGAATTAATTATAGTTAATACATAATTCTAGTGAGTCATTGAGATAAATATAAAACAAGTACAGTATTTTGAAGTGATGACAAGGTATTTGCCATGTCTCCTGGGATGTTTTCTTTAGGTAGTAGTGATAAAAATTCTGATTTTTTTCTTTAACACACACACATACACACACACACACACACACACACACACACACACACACACATGACTGTTAACCTGAAGGTATTATTATATTTTACCTACACTGTATCTATTTTTAATTGAGATAAATTGATTCTAAAAATATCTTCAAAATATTGAACATTCTGAGAAAGATCAAAATTATATTCCAAGACATTTATGCATAATGATGAAGATAAAATCAAATGTTATTTTCCATAACTGAGTACATTTAATTTACTTAGATTATTCAGCATGAACATATGGAATTCCTTATGTCTTTCATCAACTCATGAGGTATTTCATATAATGGCAAAATAATGTTTATCTCTTGCCTTTGAATTCAGGAGTTCATTAGAAGAGAAATAAAGAAAAATAAAATAATAAATTCAAGAATTTGTGGTGGATAGATGTTTCTCTGCTATTATGGATTCTCTGAGACTACCACATCCTCAGTGCTAAACGGCCCATGCTGAGAGCAAATAAATTGAGTTCAGAAGCCAAGAGATAGTGTCTAGAATACAAAATAAAGGGATCTTCTTATATTTTCTGGAAAGCAGAGCTCTAAACAAGTTAGCACATATAAAACAAGAAAAATAAGCCTACAAAAAGCAATGTGTATGAAATCAGCTTCAGCACCAAGAGGATAAATTAATAAACTAAAGAATGGATAAATTAAGATTGCATAAGATTAGAAGATGGAACAGAGATAAGGTTGACTTGGAAAACAATAAAATTTGAGTGTAAATCAAGAAAAGAGGCAGGATTTAGGAATATAGTTCAAGATTTCAGTTACTCAATAGAACATGGAGCATACATAGTGAGACCTGATGTAAAATTATGCCAACTAGAGAGCTGCAAATGACATGCAAAAATTAGATAATTATTACTATGTCTCAAGACACAGAAGTGTTTAATTACAACTGAAATTAATCCTTCTTTACTGAAAATGAGTATCCCAAGGCACCTCTCATTTAATGTACCTGGGTTAATATGAAGCAAAAGTGTTCAAAGTATAATGAAGTAAAATATGTGTATTATATTCTGTACCAAAATAAATTCATATGTATAATGGAAAGTGTGTTTTCAAAGGTGAAATTTAACTGGAGTACATCATAAAATAGATGCCCTGAGTTAACTCAATATCTGGAAACTCATCATGTGAAGCACAGTAAGCCCTTCAGCTCTTAATGTGGTAGCTTCCAGGCTTGGGATACTTAGAGGTATTAAGCCACTTCCCAGTGGCATCTTGGCATTCAGTATTGGAAAATACACTTGGAAAAACAGATTTTCAGGATGATTTATTAGACACCTCTTTGCTTCTTTCTGCTGCTTCTGTTTGGTTTCTGCGTATGACTGGCAGTGGCCCTATGGTTTTGCACCTATTTCCCTAATCTTTAATTTGCTCTGAGAAATAAGACATACAGCAATAGTAGTTGCCTAGGAAACAGTTTATGAGAATATACTTGCATAAGGATAGCAAAGCACTTGCGTTAATGCCAAACTCATTGCATTGGCTTAGGAAAGCAATCTATTTCTCCTTCTTTCTGTTTTATGTTTCCTTTAAGTAGGAACATATTTGTTTTCATGAAAGAGCAATTGAAACTCTGCCCATTATCTCAAAGACAGCATGTAAAAGCTAGTACACTGTGATAGATCATGAGGAATAGTGTGGTTTTACTTGCCTTTTCTGGTATTATCATTATTCTTAGTCACTTGGTATACACTTTGGCACATTAGTTAAAATTTTTCTCCACTTATAAAAATAAGAAAACATTTTCAAATCATACAAAAAACTACAAACAGCCTCAGCAAAGGAGCCTAAAGCTTTTTTTTAGATTTGGAAGGTCATAGAAGCATCATGAAAAGACATATGACAGTTCAAAATCAAGCTTCCTCTTTACATATGGTGGAAGAGTTAGAATACTCTGTGGTGAATGATGAGTTATATAAAAACCGTATTAAGCCAAGGATTATGGAGCTGCGGCACTCTGAATGAAAAGGAAAGAGCAGAAAGTGAGACAACATTACTTCAATCACTTGGAAATTATGGCCAGAGTAGGGAAACAAATAGAAGCTAACTCCAAAAATGCTGCAGAACCTTCAGGGAGAAGAAATAGACATGCCTGGGCAGAATAAGGTAATTCAGCTGTAATAGTCCTAAAATACTTGCACATCTGCTAATGAGAATGAGGAGAACTATTTTAAGCCAAAGCAGGTGACATTCTACATTTCTTAAAAGATCTGCTTCAGTAATAATTGAATGTGTCAGTTGTACATTCTGTTATTTCCTTAATGTGTTTTCACTCTTGTAGAAAAACATCTGCATTTGTTAAATATGAACTTAACTCTGATAATAGAGAGGATTAAATTAGTATTGTGGTTACTTATGGGACATAGTTTATATTCTGTTTTTAGAATACTAAAATATTTTCCACATATTGATTAAAACTTTTCTACTTGAAAAAATATTTATGGTGACTTTTTTTATTTCCATATGAAGAGATTTCAAGCTGCAATTTCTGATTCCTTTCAAGATATGTTCAGTCAGTCTTAATAAAGGAAACATCAAACTCTGAGTTCTGGATTATTGCTTTTACTTATCATATTGAGGTTTGAATGTTTTTAAGGCAGAGGTGAGGGTAAGCAGAAGAAATCACTCAACGGTTTAAAAATACAGACAGAGGTGAAATTTTTTTTGTGGGTGTGTGGTTTGTTTTATTTTGTTTTTGAAGATAGAATCTCATGAAGCTCAGGCTGACCTCCAACTCAGTTTATAGACAAAAGATGACCTTGAAGTGTAAATCCTCCTGCTTCTATCTCCCAACTGTTTAGATTACAGATATGCAGCACCATGCCCAGTTTAGTGCTGGGGATGGAATCCAATGTTTCATACATGATAGGCAAGCTCTCTACCAATGGAGCCACAGTCCTAGCCCCTTTGTGGAAAGATTGACAAGTCTAATATTCCATATTATTAAATTTAAGCTTGAGGAAGAAAGTTATCAAGTGAGTGGCAAGATCCTTCCTTTTTTTTCAAGAAGCAGTAACTGGGATCTGTGCAGAGATGAATGACTAAGAATAAACACATTCATTATCCAATGGCCATGTTGTTTGACTCCCAATATTAAAAAGGATGCTGTATTATCTCCTATTCAATTGTAATTCTAATATGATCTGTAAATTAGTTCATTCCAAAATAGTCTTAAAAATATTAAATTAGATATGACAATAATTCATAAGAAATTATGTTTGTGTTGCCACAACTTCAGTTTCTTACAAATCAAAATAATTTAAGAAACCTACTGTACATATTTCTTTAAAAATTGTCCATTGTGAAATAATTTATCAAATAATCAAACTATCAAACAACATGAAAAATATTCCTTCTAGTCTAATATAGTGCTCATATGGATTATTCTAAAGAAAGAAACAGGGTGAATTTAAAACTAAATTAGTGAAAAGCATTCATATTAATTTCAGATAATATATCTTGTGCTGCCTTTTGAAAGTGAAGCTCATATTCTTTTACTATATGTTTTTTTTTGTTTTGTTTTTTTGTTTTTTGTTTTTTTTTTTGGCTAGGAAGAAGTATTTAAATGTATTTTAAGCCATGAAAAAGCATTAAAAATCACAATACATAATTAATATCAACTCTTCAGGAATATTAATTTTCAACTACTATGCGAGAGTATATTTTAGACAAAGTCACACATTTATCAGCAACTTGCTAGATTATGGTGTTTTCTCTTTTTTTGATACTTTATTTACATTTCAAATGTTTTCCCCTTTCCAGGTCTCCCCTTTGGAAATCCCCTATCTCATCCCACCTCCTCCTGCCTCTATGAGAGTATTCCCCCACCCACACACCCACTTCTGTCTTCCCTCCCTGGCATTCCCCTATACTGGGGCATCTAACACTCTCAAACCCAAGGGCCTCTTCTCCCACTGAGAGCCAACAAGGCCCTCCTCTGCCACGTATGTGGCCAGCACCATGGGTCCCTCTATGTGCATTCTTTGTATTTTTTATATGTTATACTTTTAAGCATACCTGCTAGGTTGAAAGATGAGTAGTGTGTTTTAGTATAACACCTGGTAAATTATTTACATATCCTTGAAAAGGTACTCAAAGGAAATAAAAACAAGACAAGAACACTTATGGTGTTTGGTTGTTTTGGTAATTTTTTCTACAAAGCAAGACCAGAAACCAGTACCTACCCAATAATGTCAGGACACAGGCCAGTATTGCTATCAAGGCCCCAGTGCTGAGGCCAGCAGGTAGAACATAGGCCTCTGCATTACAGGTCTGCGCTATGCCATCAGCATCACAGTCACAGACACGGATGGTAAGTGTGTTGGTACTGCTTAGTGAAGGAGATCCACTGTCCACAATGAAAATTGGCAGATAATAAACTGATTGTTCCTGTCTGCGGAAGCCATTTCTCCTGGTGATTATTGAGGCTGTATTGTCTAGAATACAGAACACAAATGTATAAGAAAGCTTGTGATGGGCTTTATGTTTATAAGCTTGAAGACATGCTTTTCACTTTTCTCATAAATGGCAAAACAACTGTGGCATACGATTTTTTGAAACATTCTCAATAAATTTCTTTGGACAGAAAGATAAATTTCCCTTGTAACTCATAGTAATTATGAAGGTATTTCTGTTCCTCAAGAGATAGCCAACAAAACAAACCAATACCATGGTTACAATGTAAAACTAAATGTTTTATTAAATGGAATCTCCATACATAATTTCCTTTATAGTTTTATATGTCTAAAATTTCAAATTGTAGAAACCTTGGTAAAGTTTTAAACAATAAACATTCCTTTTTAGCATCATTTCAAATCCATCACTTGCTTGAAAAGTTTCCAGATCAATAAAGCAATATAATATACCATAAAATAACACAGTTTTTATTTAATTTCATATGTAGTCATGTATCACGGAATTAGGGCATATGTTCTGAGAAATGACACAGGTGACTTCCTATGTTCATATCATGATTTACTGACATAAACTAACATATTTATGATTCCATTAGGTGATATAATCTTATGGGTCTTCCATCATAGTCATGGTCTATTAATGTCTGAAAAAAAAAGAAGGGCACTGTTAAACACAGATAGTCAGAAATGTAATTATTGACATAATTTTACATATCTGCTATTCACACTTTCTCATGAAGCATGCTTATAAGTATTTTATTAGTAGCACAGATATTAATTTATATTCATTATTCTTTTTATCTAAAAAAGTTATAGCAACTATGAACATTTGAAAGATAATCAATACATGTATATAACTGTAATTTATTACAGAAATAAATTTAAATTTAGGATATTTCTTGTGTCATTTCTCTCAATTATTTAAAACAAATTTATAGGATTCTTAGAATTTATACTAACTAGTTAAACAAAACCAAACAAAAATCAGGGTCATACTCTTATCCTATATGAAAACATAGTTTTATCTTATAATCCTTCACAAATAGTTGAAAATTGCTTATTTAGTATTAGCATGAAGAATTCAGTAATATTTTAAACAAAACATGGTGATATAATTTTTGTATTAAGCATCTCAAAGCAATTTTCTAATATTCAAGTACAGTAAAAAAACTAATTTTAGATTAGACAAAATACAAATATTCCAAAATCATTTTGTATTTAGTAGATTTTCATATATGCAATTTTGAAATGGTTTTCAAAATTATAATGTTTTTAAAATATTTAATTGTAAAATATAAATTTGAATTTGTAAAATGTATTAGCTGACTAAGCATAGAGTTGTTTAGGGATATACTTTATGTTAACGTACACTTAATATACAGATTAGTGATTTGCTTTTCAAAAATGTTAATACTATCTTTATGAATTAATAAAAATGATTCAGAAAACTGTATATTGATAGTCTAATATTGCTCACATAAAAATCATTCATAGTTAGACATAAAGGCATATACGTAGACACACACACACACACACGCACACGCACACACACACACACATACACACAGCATTGAAAAGCATGATGAAGTAGAACCCAATGAACAAGAAAGAGCTTGTAGAGTACTCAGTATTTGCTTGCCTAATGTGGAAGACAACACTAATAAGTTTTAATTATTCTATCGATGCCCTTCAAGGTACAGACTTGAAAACTTTGGTCTTACTGTAGATGACGGAATATTTCGTATGTATGGCAGTACAAATGCCCCATAAATCCGGAGATTTTTCTTGTACTTGCTGTACAGCAATTTTGATGCTATTGGACTGTGGCACTTGAGGGATATATTCACCGTCTTCTTATGACGGTCATATATTACCCTGTCTGCTTCTGTGCTAGAAGACTTCAAAGACTAAGAGTGAACCTTTGCAACAATGATTAAGTCAGAGAGTTTGGGATTACTCACCAAGAGAATGTTCTCTCCTTTATATTACTAAAGGGACAACAGAGTGTTCTCATTAGGTGGAGAATAAGATCAGGAAAAAAATTATTACTTTCAGATTGAATTTTCTAGGCTAAAATCAGTTTTTGCACTAAAGTTGTGTCCTCAGGGAAAAGATTTCCTAAATTCCTTCTGAAAACAGGTCTGTTCCTATAAGTCACCTGATTCACACAAAAACCTTTATAAAACATGAGGAAATTCTAATGCTTTCTTTAGAATGTCTGATAATTATTAATACATGCTAAGCAAAACAGCAATCTGCCTATAGGTACCTGTAAAGTGTCACTACAGTAACACTTTTCCATGGTAGTCACAGCTAACTTTAAAGCAAGAAATTAAGTTTGACATGAAAAAGAGAGTACTTTTATTATTTAATATTTTATCTTTGTTCATTAACTTAAAAAATTTTATGAGATGGTTTAATGACAATATGAAAGAATCCAAATGTGCATTTCCATTTCAGATGACATGGGGAGCATAGTAACTTAAATACTGCCCATCAGCATCTCTGTAGATGGGGAAGTGGCTGTGTTCCTCCTTGTTTACTTATGCAAATCAAGGAGATTTCATAGTTTCTGGACATGGTGGTGATCAATTCATACATGCTATAATGAACTATTACTGCAGTAAATAGCAAAGTGAATTCAACCATCCAGAATACCTACATGCAAATTGATGTCTATTGTGTCCATATCCTCCAATTTCAAGTTATCCAAATTAACTTATTATTATTATGATTATATTTTGCATGAAAAATTTACATTTTTGTTGAAAAATACAATAACTTTGGTTATTAAGAACATTATATGATTGCTCATTTAAAATATATATAATCCAAATATTTTCCGAGCTCTCAAGTAATATCCACATAGTACAGTCCTATTAAGGACCTTAGCTTGCCTTCAGAGTATGATATCATTTGGATAACAAGCATGATATATAAATGAGGAAGCAAATATCTGGGAGACAGCCAAGAGATATAGATCTAACATTTCTCGTTCGGCTCTATGCCTAAAATGAGAAGAGCAACTTCTCCTCCATAATAGCAAATCCATGGGTAAAAATTGCTAACCTTTAATTAATGTCCTTGCTGTTATTTTTCTCCTATAAACAGCATTTCGAAATGAAATACTGGACTTGTTTAGGAACCAATGCTTGCAATGACGTAACTAGCCTTACCTTTGTTATCTTTCAATGAAAAGTTGTGGTTATTTGTCACATCTGTTGTTAAGCTGAAGTAAAACTGGTGTCCATTAGATGGCTCATCTTTATCTACTGCACTGATTTTCTGGATAACCTAGGTAGAGAGAATGTAAACAAGGAAGGTATACAAGCGCACTCTGCTGAGATTTCTACAGCAGGACACAGTAATTTTCCACCTTACCACAAATGCCATTTTTCTGAATGAGTTAAAGTTGAAATCGTTATAAAATGGGCCGTGGAAAACAAATGTCTTTTCAAAGTACATGCTTGAAGTTACATTTGTGAACCTCAAAATCAAGCTGTAACAATTGATTAGACATTCCTGTAAACGTCTCAAGACTCTAGGAAATAGAGATGAATAAGCCAAAGCACTTAATTATCAGACACTTGATGTATGTAAACTCAGTTGTATAATGTAATGTAGGAAAGGGCTCAATGAAGCTTAATGCATTTTATTCCTCCTTAAAGGAATCTAGGACTTTAAGTATATATCAGGGCTTTTAACAATGTTTTTCTTCTCTTCCTGAGGAGATTTGTAGCCCAATTAAGCAATAATTAGAATGTTCCTTTAATATTAGCTTGTGCTACACATCAAAGTGATAATTTTGTTAAAACAAGCAGATTGTGAGTTATCTTAAAACTGGGAATTTCAAAGGCACCACTGCCAGATTCTTTTGCTTTTAAAGAAACTGCAAGAAGGAAGCTAATGCAAAGTATCTCACCTGCCCTGGCTGAGCATTTTCACAGACAATGGTTTCATAGTCCATGGCAAACTCAGGTGCGTTGTCATTAATATCCAGTATAGTGATGGTCACATAGCCTCTCCCCACCTGGGATGGATTCTCTGATAAATAAGAAAATATTTCCTAATAAACTCTGATAAAATACTCATCATACATTGCTATTTTATTCAAAGAACATGAAAAACAAGCAAAAAATTGAAAAATTTTCTTTTAATCTCAAATAAAAACTAGATTTATAACACCATGCTATTTAAACAGAACTGTAGATAATCTCACACACATAAACTCATTAATTTATATGTGTATGTATTCAAACATACATTTTTATGTGGTTGTATGTAATGTATAATTTTGAAGTATCTCTATTTTTATGTATTTTACATGAATATGTGTATGTATATATGTGGACAGTCCCTGATAAAAGTGCTGGATGGGATATAGTGAACTATGTCATTCATTTTAATGGTGCCGTAGCCCATATTTATGTCATTATAAGCATATTATATACACGCATTTTCTTTGGCTATATATTTAATAGTATATAGTTATATTTTCTCTTCAGCTCTTTCATTCACAAACTAAAATTAGTTCAATATCATAACATTCATGTATATGTGTATAGGTAGACACCAATTCAGTAACCTCCGACCAAGATAAAGACAATATCTATGATGTAAACAGACAGGAGACTTCAGAGGCAAGTCACATCCTTCGGTTTTTACACTTTTCTCTATTGCATTATCTATGTAAGTTTCAGAACATAGAAACAATAAATCTTAGTGATTTAGGATGCTCTAGGGTTTTCTCAAATTAGGCAACTATTAAAGCTTAAACTGACCTCACCTCATAAGTACCCATTCTCTGTCCTCACATTGCTCCATCCTAAATTCATTTTAAACATTTCAACTTACTGCTCTCTATTGCGAGGACTGTAATGTTATGGACAGCATTTGTCTCTCGATCCAATGATTTGGCAGTAGTAATAACTCCACTGTTGGCATCAATATTGAAATATCTCTCCAAGTCTGTGTTTCTGTCAATTGAATACCTAGTTGAAAATTTAAAGAAAATATTTCACATTCATGTTTAGTCAGAATCTTTTTTTAAATTTTTTTCATTGATTTCTAGATGACCATTAAATCCTGCTAACTAATTCTAGTAGCATGTCATGTTTGAACCTTTTACTGTGTAGCTGTAGGTCTACTGCCTGTTTATTGGTAATCTATTTCTTCATCTGTTAAATGTTTTGAAATGAGCATCATAGAATACATTTTTCTTCAACATGTCTTTGAATATTCCTCAAAGCATTTGAATACATCCTCAAGCATTGCTACTATTATTTACAATTGACACTACCACCAATGCTGGATATGGGTCCCTGAAAAATCAAACATATCTCGTTACTTTTTGATATTATGGGTCTATAGCATTTTGTTTTGATAACATCAACCCAATATTAACATGTCTTTTGACGGGAATCATCACTTAGAAGTATTAACTTCCTTTCCAAAGACATGAAAGAAAGTTGTACATCTAATACTGAAGGTTACTTTAGACTGTAAATTTCCATCCTTTTCCTCTGCAGAATATTTACAATATGAACATCTGTGAACAAATGTGGTACACTTCTATTTTCAGGCCATGTTAACATTCCATCACAATTATCATATTTACATTCTCCTGTAGTCTTGATAATTGAATTGGACAGTGGTTCTAATTTCATAACTAATAATTCAGCAAAAAAATATAAATAAAACTTATTAAGTGCATTTTAGGCACAACAAGTAATGACTAACTAAATTACGTACATGCTGAACCTTCAAAATAATTATCGCTTTGCCTCACATAATCTTTTTCTCTGCCTTTACTGTCATCAATCCTTACAAGCATATTATTAGCTTTCACAGCACACATATGTATTACAAATGAAACTCTATTTAATCATGTTCTTCTGTCCTTTATTCACCATCTCAGTAATTTTTATTCATAGTGAACAGAATATACTAATGCTGTCAGTATATTTTAAAATCAATTTGCTATTTTCTATTTTCTCTGTTCTTTGTGACCTATCGATGTAGTACAGCCCTTATTTATTTACTGTTGTGAAATGGCTAGTACATGTAATATCAATAGATTAAAACACAGGTAGTCCTTTAGCATATTTTATATTTCTGAATTGGAATTTGGGAGGATACTTTTGAGGCAGTTTCTCAACTCTCAATTTCTCATGTGGTTGTAGAGCAATATTGGGTGAGTATAGGGTCATTTGTCATGGCCATGCTTTGAGATCTCTTCTAAGTGTCTTATTTCCATAGATGAGTATCATATGAATGGTATGACTAGGATATTGGTAGTTTATGTTATTTCTCTTTATGGGTGTTCTCAAGGAAGGAGAGTGGATTGTCAGAGAAAAGTTAAAGGTACCCAGGCAGCTGTAATTGTTAAAAAGAAAGTACAGAAATCTTATACCCATCAAACAATTGAAAATGCACCCTGCAACAAGACTACACACATGGAATATTCCAGTTGTTAAGTATGTAAACTCTTTTGAAAGATGGAATTGAGAATGCTGTTGAAGAAGTTCAAATCACTATCATGAGAGTGTATACAATCAGGTTCAACTCTAAAAGCTAAAGGGCCAATAATCTATGAGATATGGGACAGTGGATTCTCAGCCACAGAAACATATGGAATTGGGTGTTAGAAAGAACATGTAGGTATCACAAAGGATGGACCTACAAGATAGAGCTAGATAATTGTGGTATAACTCAAATGATGCCTTCTGTCCCAGATGTAAGATATAGAGCTTTCTAGAATTAGAGTTCTGCATGTGTCCCAATCTATTCTTGCTATGACCCCTTCTCCCTTTATAAATGGAAAGATTCATTCTGAAATATTGCATATTGTAAGGATATAACTTAATTTTTATAATATTTTTCTCACAATATAGTCACATCATTTTCAATTATTTCCCAACATCTCCTCCCTTATGCTTCCTTGTGCTTTCCCTGGAACTGTGTATAAGTCAAAAGTCCCCAAGAAAATACTGGACTTTGTAATTTTGAAAAATATTAGAACTATGTGAGTAACTCTTATAGATGAATATATCATTCTGATATAAGTGCATCTTACAGATGTATTAAGTTCTTTTTGCAGTATGAGAAGGCCATGGAATTTCTGGACCAAGGCTGATATATTATCATTAAATATAATAAGTTGTGGTTCATGTAATAGCTCATGTTCATTGTCAACTTGAGTGAGTTTGATACCAACTAGTAAAAACTCCCCAGGATCTGTATGAACAGGTGTTTCAGGAGAGATTTAACTGGGGGAGCAAAGATGTGCCCTGAATGTGGATAACACAGTATTATCTCTGTATTATCTCAGACTAAAAAGAGGGACAAATAGGAAAACCAACAGTCGTCATTAATTGCTGATTGTGGCTCCTTTGTGATTGTCTGAATCATTTTCACAGTGTTATGCCTTCTATGATAGGATGGAATATAGCTCCTTAAACCATGAGCCAATGTAAGCTTTAAGATTATTTTCTCATGCATTTTGTCACAGGAACCAGAAAAGTAACTAATACCATATGCATTCCTAAATAACTTGCTATGCTTTGGAAAACCTATGAGACACATTTCTATGGCTGTGATAAGAAAGAATGACCAAGGCAACTTTTATAGAGTATTATGGGCACTTGCAATTTCATATCTTTAGAGTTCATGAGAGCAGAGATGAGCTAGCAAATGACAAAATTCTGAGAGCACACATTGGCAATAAAATCTCAAGTCGTACTCCCAGTAACACACTTAATCCAACTGGACCATCCTTTGTAATTTTGCCCATATAGATTCAAAAAATGGGGACCCAGTGAGGTTCAATTTCATGCAAAAACAAAATAAAACAGAATGAACAAACAAAAAACACCTATAACAATCATTTTCCATTATGCTGTCCTGCAACACAGAGAAAATGACTTGATGAAAGATTTATGGATGAGTTTCTATAATTTTCTCTACCACTATTTGTGTGTGTGTGTGTCCAATCTCACTTTGAACGCATACTATTGCACTTTAATTATGACATCTCTAAGTCCTGAAGTTTGATTTCAATTCTTTAATTATTCTTTCATATTTGCTTAGAAATTTGAAGTCCTTTATATTTTACTCAAATTTTATATTAACCTTATCCATATCTATAAGTAATGCTTGCTGGGAATTTCATTGATCTAATAAACTAACTTGTAAATAACTGACAATTTCACTTCTTAGTAAGTTGAGTCATTCAAATGATGAATACAAGTTTTATAATTGGCTAGGTTTCTGTGATATTTTCTAGCAGTGTTTTGTCTTTCCACCCATCTATCAGTTCTATACAGATTTGTCTAGAAATAAATATGTATTTATTTTATAGAATTATTGTAAACTTATTTATGTCTTTAATTGATACATGCTAATAAATAAATGTAAAATTTGCCCATAAAGTCAATATTCTTGATCAAAATTAAATTGTTTATAATTCTAGGAGTGATTATTGACTAGGGATTTGTTATGCTACTATAGTACTTGCCCATAAATACCAACAGCCATGCTTCTTCCTCATTCGTGTTCATGGGCTTTCATATCTTACTGAACTAACGAACTTGACTCACATGATAAGTACAATTTAACATATTTATATGCATTTTAAATAAAATATAATTACACCTTTCCTTTCCACTCTCCAATTACTCTCATTCTTAGCAGTCTCCATTAATAACTTTCTTGCTTATCATTACTAAACCTATATACAGACTCACAGGAGAAAATCCAATGTGCTTAGTCAATATTGTTTGTGTGCATATAATTTCAAGTCTCGAGACTTAAAAAATGACAATATCAGTAGACATGCAAATGCTGAAAGTGTAAAGTTTCATAAGTTCCACACTAGAGAAACAACTACAATCACCTAATGGCTGAAAAGAGAGCACGACTTAGCCTCTACTGAAGAGGAGCACCAGGAGTATTATCCAGTTTAATTTTTAGTAGGATCTCTTCCTTCTTTCTTTCTTTTTTTTTTTTTTGTTTTGTTTTTCGAGACAGGGTTTCTCTGTGTAGCCCTGGCTGTCCTGGAACTCACTCTGTAGACCAGGCTGGCCTCGAACTCAGAAATCCGCCTGTCTCTGCCTCCCAAGTGCTGGGATTAAAGGCGTGCGCCACCACTGCCCAGCTCTCTTCCTTCTTTCCTTTCTATTTTCTCCTTATTGGTTTTAGTACAGGCTGGAACAACTCAGAATTCTTACTGGTTTGAAATTTTGGTCATTTTACTCTAGAAGCTTTTGAAAATTATATTACTCATTGTGATGAGTTTCATAAAGACATTTTTCTTCAAGTTTATTCTGAACTTTGGCTTTTAAATTAATTAAAGAAGAATGGCTCAAAGTTGACATATATTCATATAATTTCTCACTAGGGTGAAGATAATGATTATATTTTACTCTATTCTCAATATCTTCATTTATTCCAGAATTGGACTAAAGTTCATATAAAGTGAGAGTTCATTTGTTAATGGTTTTTTCAAGCCATTTTTATCTCATTCAGAATTGAATATAACCGAGGATATAGAAGTAATCTAAGTTCATAGGAAATCAAATTCTCTGTCATTCAAAGAGTTCTCATTTATCAATTATGAATTCTACTGATTTAATATAATATCTATCAAACAGCTGTGATCTTTACATGGATCCATACTGTTGCTATACATGTGCCTTGGTAATGTGTATAAGTGATTATAATTTCCAAATTCCTTCCTGTTATTTATTTACAGATTCAAAGTAATTATTTTAGCATATTCAAATGACACTCCTTTTTTGGAGACTATATATAAGTGAGTTCTAGCATATATTATAAATGCATAGGAGAAATATGACAAATTAAGTTGCTGTGTTAAACAGGGAAATTAAGTTATGGAGAAAGAATTGCATATTAAGTCAAGAAAAGATGGAAGACTTTGATAAAGCACACTATCAAACAGATAACTTTTCCAGGGAGCTATGTGCTTATCATGTTCCAAAATGACAGCCTTGGCATAACAAAATTTTAAAATTATTGCTCCTTTTCTACTTAGTACAGACAAACTCAATGGCCATACCAACAAATTATAGGTAAAGTTTGACTAAACTAAAATCACCAATTAATGTATAAAGATACTAGATAAAATATTACCCCCTAAAGAAAAGAAACAAAGAAAATTAGATATTATTATAATTATTATTGGTGGTGGTGGTGGTGGTAGTAGTAGTAGTAGTAGTCTATGAAAGTAGAGTGAACATAAATTAAAATAGGGACCTTGGATCTTAGACCTCAGAACAATTTGCAAAGGCACACTGTCCTCAAGTGTTCTGGTTAATTATTGTCAACTCAACATGAATTAGAGTCCTCTGGGAAGAGGTAACCTTAATGGAGAAACTGCCACCATCTAACTGGCTTTTGGGTATGACTATGGGATATTTCTATTAATTGCTATGTAAGGGTCCAGCCCCACAATAGTAGGCGACATCTATAGGCTGGTGTGACTGGGCTATAGAAAAAGTAGCTGAGCAAGGCAGAAGAAGCACAACTGAAAATAAACAGCTTTGGTTTAGTTTTGTCTCTGGGTTCTTGCCTTGAGTTCCTGGTCTAGATTTCTGTGATGATGTAATTAATCCTACAAGCCAAATGAACCCTTTCTTTCCTCAAGGTAAAGCAACAGATAACAAACTTCACATCTCCATACTCGGTATTGCAGGGACTGAGGAAGGCACTTAGTTAACTAATTTGAGGCAGAATGAGAAGTGGGAGGAGAGATGCGGTCACAGCCAGGAGTCACCTATCAGTGCAATTTCTTATGCTGGTAGTATTAGAACTCAAAATGATTCTTCTAGCTTCTCTCAAATAAATCCTTCACTTCCATCAGTACTTGTTGGAGTAACTTTTCAGATACAACTTATATAATAGTAGAATGACACTTAAGCTGCCCTGTTGTTATACAGATATGCATCTGTCAATATATCTAAATATCTAAGCTTAATCTCATTTTACATAGAGATGTATAAGCATCTATTATTCATGTTCAATGCATCCCAAAGAAGATCCATCAGCGACTCCCACTCTAAAAGTCAACAACAACAAATACCATCTTTGCTTTTATGTAACTACTCATTTCAGAATAGGTTTAATATTTAAAACATAAGCTATCACTTCCCCTGATTTTTCAATAAAGATAATATGAAGTGTAGGAGAGGCTTCTATTTGGACATCTAGATCCCATTTATCTAAAGTATTCTTAATTTCATTTATCTTTTATTTGAGGAAGTCATGTGTGCATAAAAAATGTACAATTACTAGCTTTACTTGTGAGTATTTAGGTGTTGGTATACATGGTCACAGGCAATTGGGTAAACTTATGTCTTCAACATAGATTTGTTATAGACAACATTAATATATGAGTCCAGTATATGTGTGTGTGTGTGTGTGTGTGTGTGTATGGTTAAAGCCAGGTGTAATGTGTACTTAAAATCTAGAAATAATAATTTTTATATAGTGATTTATTGAAAAATAAATTTAAAATAAAGCACTGAGTTCTGTATATAATGATATAACACACTCTTCTGATACCAGCAAATCCATTTTACCTTTGTTGATTTAAACGTTCTCAATATTATACAATTTAACAGCACAGTAAAAGTACCTAGAACATTCTGACTTAGTGACAGCATATACATCAAGAAAAGACAAAATGTTTTTCAAGATATCTAAATTATAAGCGGAGAAATAGAAACAGATTTATTCCCATTGCTCTGTCTCAAAGACTGCTATTCATGGCTACTTATTTTTTTTTACTAGGTGGCATACTCCTTCCTTCCTCTCATAGACTAGAAGTTCATAATTTCCTCTGTACTTTCTGTGACATTTGTTAATTTGTTCCATAGGTTTATCTTTCTTTCTTCCTTCCTTCCTTCTCTCCCACTTTCTTTCTTTCTTTCTTTCTTTCTTTCTTTCTTTCTTTCTTTCTTTCTTTCTTTCTTTCTTTCTTTCTTTCTTCTACAGGTAACAGGTTAATAAGTAGTTTCTATTGATTACAATTCAAGCATGTTATCAAGAAAAAAGAAGATAAATAAGTTTGAATTCAGGCAAAATTTAAACTTATGTATACTTCCAACATTCACACACACACACACACACACACACACACACACACACACACACACACAGACACATACACAAACAGAGACAGAGACAGAGACAGAGAGAGACAGAGAGAAATTGTAGATTTTTGTATTCTTCAAATAATCAGATACTTTAATTGGTATTAGAAATGAGAATTATTGACAAGAAGTAAAACAGGCAACACGTAATTTTCAATAAATTCAATTTATCCAGAGCCCTGAAAAAGATAACTCAGGTCTTTGCTCAGAATTCTAATTCCAGAACAATTTCTTTCAAAATTAAAAAAAGAAATGGCTCCAATAAGCTAGTCATTTCCTGTTTAACACAACTTTAAAATGATCTCTCTATAGTAAGCACACTAGTCTAACAAAACACTTGCTTTGGGTGCTCTTGTATTTGTATTTACATTTTTCTCTACATTTTTAGTAGCAACTATGTTGAAATTAACAGTTTGAAATGGAACACAACTCCTAATTTCCTCATAGAACTGGTTCCTGCTACTTTTCAGATTAACCATCTGCACTGCTAACACTATTTTTCTGCATGGCACTGGTTCCCTTTGTGTATTATAAAATGGAGAAATTCATAAATTATGTAGAATAATGAACACAAATATATCTATGTATACAGGCTACTTAAAAATTCACACTAAATTATTGAAACGCACCGAATGTGTTCACACTAGTCACAGTATAGGAGGCTATTTCTGAAGCAATTTTATGTCTTTTATGGAGAAGATGTAACTAAAATAATGGCAGCATGGCCTGTAGTAAATATTATCCATGCATAGTGTAGTGTGTTTATATAATTTTATAGGGAAATGGTGAAAAATCCTGAAAATGTGGCTTAATTATTTTTATACATTCATCCTTACAACTAACCATATTTTAACATTGTTATACTTCAATACATAGTTACTTTGCTCATTCTGTCTTTGCATATCATAGTTCACATGTGGACAGTGGAAAGCAAATGAAACAAAATATAGGGATGTTCAAATAAGCTATCTAGACTTAAGAAAACCCACAGAGAGACCTAACATTTCCTAATGCTGTTATATTGCAGATAATCACAGAGGTCTGGTCTCATAGAATCTTGCCATTTGTATCTATGCTCTTTATTCTGTGCCCGTTAGTAAAAAATCATGTAACTTCATAATTCCACACCAAACTCTTAGGATACAACTAAAGAAAACATAATCATCCTCTATTTGTTCAGGTTATCCAAAGACTGCCATACTCAAAGCAATATTGATTTGTCTCACAATTTTCCATAATACAGCAAAGACATTTTTTCTTGTAGTTCTTATCTTTATGCAATCTTGCTACTTCACCTCGATGGTAAGTTCCTAGATGTTGAAGAAGTGTTTTATTCATCATTGTTTTCTATCAGCTCATTCCCCAGAGCCTTGCACAGTGTAGTTTCTTAATAAATGTAGGTTGAACCCCTGATCATCTGCCAGTGCTGATTGAAGAATGAGTCTGAGTTCTTACACTCTAGGTTCCATTATGGCTCTTACAATCTTGGGTAAAAACTTCGAGGTGAAGATGCTACGGTTTTAAAAGACGATGAGATACAACCGACTGCAGTAGATGTTAGTATTTGCTGTTCAAAGTGGCATAAAATATTACACAAATTCCTTCAAACAAACTGGAGACCGGTGGACACTCTGTCATCTACTATTGCTTAAAGAAAATTTAAAAATACAACACTTTCTTTCCCTGAATAATTTTAAGTATCTCCTAATTCCCACCTTCGTATTTCACAGTTCATATGTGGAAAGTGGAAAGCACATACAACGAAACATGGGACCGTTCAAATAGGACATCTAGATAAAAGGAAAGCCACAGAGAGAGCAACATTTCCTAAGGGTATTATATTGCAAACAATCACAGAGGTCTGGGCTCTTAGAACCTTGCCATTTGCACCAATTACCTCCATAACAGTCAAAATGACAATGTTATGACAGTGATACCAGCAAGTAATTTACTTTTTCTCAGCAGAGGGCAGTTGCATAGAGAAAAGTCACTGTGTTTGATGCATTCTCAAGGTGATATTTCCTTTTGCATATATATGGGCTGCATCACATTGGAAGGAAATCCTGATTTTTCCCTTATTGGAATCTGTACTTGTATTTCTCCTGAGAATCCGCACTACGCAATATAATATTTTAATGTGTTAGCGTAGAAATTGTTAAAAAATTCAGAACTGATGATTCAATGGCTGAACTGTTTAACACCTCTAATAATATTGTTTTCCCTTTACGCTATTATAATAAAGCACTGTTTCTTTATATCTGAAGAACAATTGGTGTTGGAGCTCTGTAATCATATGATGTTGAGGGAAAATAAGGCTCACAAGCTGTCATCTTTCCTCAACACACTGTGTAACCATCCATGTAGAAATGTAAAATCACACATGGGTTCACAAATCATACATATGCACACACACAAACACACATTTAAAAATGTGAAACAACATGAACAACATCTGTGATGTCATAGAAGCATGATCACAATTACGAAGACGCATCACACTCCACAACCATCTGGAAATTCTGGTTTTCTGCTTTCTCAGAACACTGTTGTTTACTATGCTAAAATCCATGTTGAGGGAGGATTTGAAGTATGAAAGTTCAATAATCTCTTAATGAAAATACATGTTAACTTTCATAAAGTCATTGTAAAATGCTTACCATTTACAATAATTTAATATTCAATTTACATTTAAATAGCCAACATAGGAGGAAGAGAGCTGGCTTAGTAGTTAGCAAAACACACTATCCTTCCAAGGAACCACATTTGGTTCCAAGACTTTCTGTGAAGCACCTTTCAACTGCCTATAATTCTGGCTTCACACTCTCTTCTAAACTCCACAACTGTCTGCATATATATGCATATTCGTACACACACATCCAAAATACATCCTTAAAAATAGTCAACATGACTGCTTAGGGAATGTGAATTTTAACTGACTTTTATGACATTAAATTGTCATGAAAACATCAAGGAAATTATATAATGATAATACTTGCTATGATTGGTCATGATTTCCATTTATCATTAACAAAAGAAAAACATAAACTAAAGGACATATCAGAGCAAGTTTTCCCCATTACTGGTTCAGAGAGCAATAGAGAAAATCACATGGTAAAATTTAGACCATTCAACAAACACTGTTGGGAAGAGACACTATTTTTGATAGATTGCATGAGAGTAAACACAATCAACAAGGCAAAACATGGAACACTAAAAGAGCATCATACATGGATTGGGAAGAGAAACATATAAAATTAGATTAAGGAAAAATATGTGCCAAAAATATTATTGCTAATATTAAATGTTTATTTATAATAATGGAATGTTTCAAGAATAAAAGTATTAGACTCAATTCAAGCAGTTAATTTCATAAAACTAAGATACATACAAACAGAAATTAATCATTTTAAATTACTTGAGACAAGCTTATGTCTCTACTTGTGAGAAAATAATGTAGGCTTTCCTTAACTTCCAACTCATTTTCTTTACTATTCAGGAAAGAAAAACATGGTGAACAACAGTGGATATGTTATTTTTCACTGGTAAAAGTCATGATATCTTGACGACATAGATTGGAATTCAGCCTTTGGTCTGGCTATTTCTTTCTGAGATATGAAGTTAATACTTTAATTTCCCTAATACGAGTAACTATACAATTCAACCTATGTGTCAGCCATTTTACTTAAATTACCATATAGAATTTCCATTGTCTCTTTTTTCATGTACAATATTATGAAAAATGAAATTGTTTCTCAGAAAAACATTAACAATATTATATACAAATTAGTGAATAAAATGACAATAAAATTAAGATAAAATTACCAATGGTCTCTGTAGATGTCTTTGAATGCCACTTTTCATTGAGTCCCTAAATAGTGATAAATGTTAGTATGTTTTTATCCATTTCTTTACTTTCAATTACAAGAAAAAAATATGGTGCCTCTCATTAAATTAAATAATTTAAGTATAAATACCATTATTATCAGTAACTGGTTTATGCCTACTGTGAATATGACTGGTGAGGGTATGTATTAACTAAGTTAATTAGCATGGAATAACCCAAATCTCTTTAAGTGGTTCATTCCCTAGGGAGGGCCTCCTGAACTATTTAACAATGGAGAAACTTTTCTTACTCACATTCTACAATTTGAGGAAATTTCATAAGGTTACACCCCTAGATGAATAGCTATAGGCACTTAACAGCTACTAAAAGAGAAAAACAGTCTTCCCCAAGGAAAAGCCACCTGAAAGATTATCTGCTTTGCTCACAAACTGTCAACCCAAATTAATTTACATGTGAGAAATACTAAATAGGGGTTGGGGATTTAACTCAGTGGTAGAGTGCTTGCCTAGCAAGTGCAGGGCCCTGGGTTCAATCCTAAGCTCCAAAAGTGAAAGAGAGAGAGAGAGAGAGAAAGAGAGAGGGAGAAATACTAAATAAAATCAGCAGGGTATATTTATATATTCATATGCTTTCTGTATTTCACTATTAATACGACATGGCCAGCTACCTTTTTTATGCACTCTCATGATGGACTATAGCATAGTACTATGAGCTAAAATAAGACTCCTTCTTTAGGTTGATTGTTGTAAAGATATTTTAGCAAAGATTAAATCAATCAATTAATCAATCAATCAATCAATACACTAGACTAGACTAGCACATTGAGTGAGGCAATGTATTACAAACTCAAATTATAGAACACAAATATTTTCTCAAGTATATTTTACCTACTCTGCTCTTCCAAGACTACTTGAACTATTCATTGCACTCATAGAAACATAACAGCTGATCTCAGATAGGCTAGTGTAGGTAGTCTGAAATGCATACATATCACAAATGTATTATATCGAAGGCGATTATTTGATAAAAATGTGTCTAGTTGTGTTTAAAGAATGGTAATTTAAATTGTCTGCATACATAGGTAAGGTATTATTTCAAATTTATTACTACAACCTGTAAGGCTCATAAGCCCATGCTGTTCACAGAGACTGATTTGAAAGGTTATTTATTTCATTGATTCTTAATTTAATGAATTAATCCCTATACTGAAAGAATAAAGATATTGTGTGGTTCTGTTCCTCTTGAAAGTCTCAGACTGTGGCTTTGCATAGAAAGAAAGAAGCTCTTGATTTGCTGCAGATCAGAAATGGCCATTATATTGAATTATGACTTGGAACACAGGAATAGTGATGAGAATCAAAAGAAAGGGGAGCAACAAACAGTTACCTCACAGGGCTGTTGGAAGAATCTGGGTCATGAGCTGCTACAGTGCCAATGATATGCCCCACCTGTGTCGCTTCTGACACCTCCATTGGGTACAAAGGTGCAGAAAAAACAGGGGGCTCATCCACATCTTCCACAATTATCTTAACAGTTGTCGTATCACTGAATGGACCCAAGCTCAGAAACCGGGGATCAGCATCTCGATTTGTAGCTTCTATGCGCAGTGTATAACTTGTTTTGGCTTCAAAATCAAGTTTCTGTAAAGAAAATTGTTAAGGAAATTAAATTATCAATTAGATAGCCTTTTCATTTATGAATATGAATAACCATAGAGGAGACTCTGTCATGAAAACACACAATCCGCATTCAAACGCAATAACCATTTATGTCAATCAGAATCCTTACTAGTTTTCCAGCTCTGGTTAAGTGTTTTTGAGCTAATATATTCCATTTTATTGTTATGCATTGTTCAGACAGACACAAGTCTTCACAATTTTATCTGAATGAATGTGTTATGATTTAAAAGTATTATCCAATAGGGCACCAGTGTAAGATTCTTGAATCATAAATTATATCTACTTTACTAAGGAATATATATTAAATAAGAAGAAAACTCCTGAGTTCACTCAGTCTCTCATTTAAAAGATGAATGATTTAGGGAGCTATGCGCATTTTCAGAGTTCTCAGGTGCTCAAAATGTAGATGTAGGCAGAGCAAATATGTTTATGGTGCTGAGACCCCCCACTAGAGCTTATACCTTTCTATAAGGCACCCACTGCTGATTCTTTCCTTAATAGTCTATTGCTAAACCCAAACGCTCTCTAGTTAGGTCACTGATACTTATATTTCAGACTATTATATGTGATTTCCTAAGAAGACTGATGATGTTAAAAAGGTATTCAAAGGCAGTCACTAGAAGCTTAAAAATATTATGAAAAATAAATATTGCACTAAAATACCATCTATGCAAAATTATATATATATATGTATTTCTTGGAACAATAACATGTGGAGAGAGACAGCTTTGCAGAACTTCTGTTCCCAATTGCATCACTGAAAAAGGTCCCCAAATTCTCTACATTTAATGATTCAAAACGGAAAGTCATAAAGAACATGATAGAAACATGGCCAATTCCAACGGACATTTTACTTAGCTAAGTATTTAACAAAAAATACATTGAAAATATAATAGTGGCAGTTGGAATGTAAATTTATCTACTATGCCTACAGGCACATAAATGTGTCCATAAATGTGGGTATGCAGATATTCCAAGTCACCTTCAAAAGGGTATGGAATCAAGTAAACTGTATTTAAGACAATTTACATAGTATAAAATATATTGACATATATTATATATAAAACAAAAAACTATATTCTATATATTATATGCAATATATAATAGTTATGTAGTATATATAATATTTGCAATACTATAGTAACTGTAGTGTATATTATACTTCTTATACTTTACATAAATGTACCAGCACTCTTATACAAATATGCATATGATATATATATATATATAATATTTTTATATATTTAGATTATGCTGTTCTAGTTTGGCTAATACAGAGAAAAACTGATATGAAAAATTGATTTCAATACCTAACCTAAACAAATCTTAGTGACTGACGTTCTTATAAAAGATATATGTCATGCACTAGTTTGCTACAACCAATTAGGTCCATGCTTTTGTTCTCAAACTCATTTTTCTTTGAGTTTAGAAAAGAAGCTCAATAAATTCTAAGTGAATTAAAGCAAAATTATCAAATTAAATCACTGGTCTTGAGGACAAACCACCTAATACTGACCTATAGCTTTGACTTAGATGATACTGATAGTCCAAGTGGGAAACATTGAAAGAAATGGTATATATTTTGTTCTTGATCATAAACAAGCAAAAGTAACTTTGTAAATAGCTCCAGTAGGAGAATAAATGTACAAATCATATCTGACGTACTCTACAAAATGCTGAGGCTCAGGACAAGCAGTGACATAGAGATCATCTTGTTAGAAATTCTGTAGTCCTTTAATGAGAAAATGTTGTGTTTATATTTGTTATTATTATTTTATTGTGTGTGCACAATATGTGTGTTTCCAAACTCTTACCATGTGGAGATAAGGGGACAATCCTGTGGATTTAGTTGTTTCCTTCCACTTTTATGTTAGGTGTAGGAATCATCTCAGGATCCCATGCCTGAACTATATGCACTCTTAGCTACTGAACCCTTTCCTCAGATAGCTTATTTGTCTATAAGCTAAGATTGTGTACAGTCTGAGACTCAGAATTTCCAGCTTGTTTGATTAGGTGTCAAAATGATGATGAGAAGGAGGATACGCACAGGCATGCATATTTTTTAAAGAGGTAGTTCAAGTAATTCTGATACAATTCTTCATTTAGAAATTTCACAGGGGTTGTGAAATTTACCTCAGATTGCACCTACCAATCAATGTTTGATAGCAGGGGTGCTGAGAATCAATTAGATAACCTCTATTCACCAGAAAGTTTTTGCGGACTTTGACAGACTATAAAAGCTTTGTATGTAAACTCATACAAATGTCAAAACATAAGAGAAAAGCTTTCATCTAACATTATGTCTATATCAAACAGGGCATGTTAAGATTCTATTTGCTATCTCTTTGCAACCAGTCCCAACCCTAAACTACCTTTAAGATATCCAAGCAAATACTTTCAACAGTACCAAAATGTACTATTCAAGTTAAATTTTGTCTCACCTACAAATAATAATTTAAAATTTACTACAAATGTAAATATAATTATTTTATATTACTTATATTTTAGACATGTTCGGAAAGCAGCACATGAGCAACAGAATCTGGGTATTATAAATTCACATAAAAGCAGTAAGACTCAGAAATAATCTGCATAGAGCATGATGAAAATAGACTAATCAAAGAATTTATATAAAATATTATAAATTAAGATTCAAGGACATGGTATATTTAAAAAAATTAGTTACAGAGCATGTCATAGTCAGTCATGTATCCACTGTTCAAATGGGAAGTGGTATAAATAATAGTATTTTATAACAACTTGAACACATTTTTAAAATGACATTTAATTCACTTTTTTCTCCTCATTATTAATATATATATGAAATGTATTTTTAAAGTGTTGAATTTGTTTACCAGGATAATCCATTACACAGTGGTAATGATGATGTCAAAATGATCCAGAAGAAGAAAGGAAAACAAAGTTATGGAGCTTGAATCTCATAAGACTGGAAGTTGCATAATAAATCAGCATCACGCTGAACCTTTGAATATATAATAATAAGCAAGACTAATGAGGCCTGGATATCTCTGTATTATAAAGATCAAAATTAGTAAAGCCACAAAGACACCCTGGAAATATAGATGCTGATTAGTCACCTGTCAAGGATTCTGATATCAGAGTCATAAGCAGAGGCAAAAGCAGCTGGTTTGCTAAAATTGGTTTACTGGCTGCAAAAGAGACTTTTTAAATTTACTATCAGCAAGGATGATTATATGTAAGGCCAGAATCTGTCAATCCCCTGCATCTAGCCAGATGGTAAACATCAGACTTTATAGGCTGCGTGTTCTCTGCCACATGTGAAGGAAGGGGCATAGTCATGCATCAGTGATTTTACACAGATGAACATGAAATTCTGTGTCATTGCTGTGTATTCCTGGGCATCCACATTTTTCAATTAATTAAAATCAGAAATTAATTTAGCCCATGAAGCACACATATAGTAAATAAAAGTTCCACTGAATGAAATAATTCAAGGCAGTCCACAAAGGCCAGACATATCATCTTTTTAGACTAATTGCTCACTCCTCTTCTTTCTACACCTTTCACTGCAATTAAAATGAACTATTTTACACATGCACCTGCTGTTCTTTCTCCTGTAACTTCATTTTATAGATTCATGGGAAGTGTTTTAGAGAACATTATCTTCTTTATGGATACTCCCATAACATCCTTACATAAAAATAATATATCTTTATATCAAGAAACATTCATCGCCAAGTAATTTTCTTCATTTAATTTTTTCAGATGCATTTGAATATTTTTGAAATTATGTGAATGCATATGTATCACAATGAGTGTATGTGCACATTAATGCAGTTATCCATGGAGGTTAGAAGAGAACATTAGATTCCCTGAAGATGAAATTACAGGTAGACATGAGCAGTCCAACAAGCTTACTAGGAGTTGAACCAGCAACAACAATATATGCTTTGAGCCTCTGAGTCATTTTCAAGCTTCTTTGTTCAGAGTAACTGCGGGAGGGAAGACTGGGAGGGGGCAATGGCTGGACTGTAAAAAATAAAAGTAATTTTATAAAGGCATTTAGCTAAATGGCAGATTAATATGCAGTAAGGGTTGATATGTGTGCTCCTTCATGCTGTCAATATTTTAACCACCACTGCAGCAATGAATTATGAGTTTGATGGGGTCCTAAGAGGGCAGTCAATCCTCAAACTGCCTGTAAGAAGATTGTAAGAAGACTCCACAGTCTTCTTGCTCTATCTGCAAGGTGAAGGCACACTGAGACGACCCTTCTCAGAGTTAGGAAGAATGCTCTCGACAGGAAGTGATTTTGCCTTGACATAGGATGGCCCAGGTTTCAGTTGCAAAATAAGTAGATTTTTTAAATTGTTTAAACAATACACCATACTATTTTTTATTATAGGAGCTTAATAGGGAATATGTACTATTTTGAAGAGATGTGAAAACTCTGTTGTTCAGAGTTCTACAGAAATTTCCAAATATCCATGTTTAAGAGACAAAAATTCTCTATGAAATTGTGGCTATGTAGGTTCCACAAATGTTGGGCCTGTCCCCCACCTCCTCCCCGAGAAGTGATTGGCAGGCAGCCTGCGCCCTGGTTCCCAGGTGACCGACACCCCACCAGCAGGCTAGTAAGAGGGGTGTCAGCTCAGCAAGGCTGGGAGCATGCTGTGGCTGGACTAGGCACCACCACCACCTGCGATCTTGGCTTTGGCCAGCAGACCCTGTTCTGCAGAGAACACTGACGGTTGCAGGGAACACCTTCCTGGCACATGAACAGGGAGTGCTGCATAAGGCCTAGGGCTACCCCGGAAATGGGGCAGGAAAGTGAGGGCCTCAGTTAGCCCAGGTGTACAGGGGCCCCAGGTTCACAGCAGAGACTGTGGCAGTGAGAGTGGCTTCGGTGGTAGAGTCCCCCGATTCCTAGATCACTTGCCCGTTTGCTCTCATGCACTGGGTGCCATGTTGCTGAGATAAGCTGGGGCTGTGGCAGCTCTGGGCTGGAGTTAGTCTCTGGGGGGCAGCCTGAACTGAACCCCAATGATGCAGCACTGGGGGTGTTCTCCCCCTCCCGCTGTCCCTAGGGCAAGAGGGTGGGGTCTCAGGCAGTGGTAGTATTAAGCCCCATTTTGAACCTGGTTTGGGCCTTGAGGACAAACCTGAGCCTGGCTTGAGTTCTGAGACCTGTCTTAGTCACTTCCATATAGGGGTGACTCAGCAAGACCTGTTTGGCTCTCCCTCCTCCCTGCCGTTGCTGATGTGGAGCTTTGCTATTGGCCCTGTCAGTTACCCCTTACTCTTTCCCGCCTCCTACATCATCTCTTCCCTTACCTAAGTGCCCACCCCCTTTGCCTTCTCTATATAAGTGAGATGCTGATACAATAAAGTTGAGTTCCTGCTTTGACAAGACTTCCTGCCTGGTGTATATCTTTTGGGCCATGGATACTCACCATCCTGCTCAGCCCCTGACAGACCCGACTAGACCTGGTTCTCTCCTCTCACCTGGACCTGCCAGCAAGGAGCCAACACCCAAACATTCATTACTTTTCTTCTATATATCACAAAGGATTTGTTTAAGCTTTCAGAGTAGCCTTGCATTGTATATTACCAAGACTAGGAGCGTGTATATCTCATTTACAATGGGGGTTTTCATAAGTCATTTGGAAGCATACAAAAGTTATGGATACAGGATGAGGGCAACAGTTACAAAGTTATTAGTTAGGCTATCATAATAGTTGTTTGACTATCATTTCTGCAAAATAAGAGGTACATCACAAATGAACATGATACCCATTGCCTCTGTGGTATAAATTGAAACCTCAGCTAAGGTGAAATTTTAATAAATACAAGTCAAAAAAGAAAATAAAAATACCAAATCTGCTTTTTCATCTTTTTGTTTGTTTGTTTCCCAGTACAGCTTGGCTCCTGTTCTATAGCAAGCATATCTTCATTCTTTCATTCTACTAAGTGACCTTTAGAGATCTCCTTGCTCATTTTAGACTTTATACGCTTCTACCTTTGGTCAAAGCTTTTGGTGATGATTCAGAAATGTGCCTAAGTTAAATCTTTCATTCTCCTCTGTACAACACCATCAGAACTGACTAATATGTGTATAACTAATTTTATATATATATATATATATGTATGTGTGTGTGTGTGTGTGTATGTGTTTTTGTGTGTCTGTGTATATGTGTGTTTATTTTATATTCAATATTGATTTCTTACAACATACATCTGTTTTGTATTCTTTAAAAACACACCAATCAAATAGTTCACAACCATCCATAACTCCAATTTCAAAAAATCTGACATTGTCTTTTGGCAGATACTATACAGGTCATAAATAGACACATAAATATAAAATAAATTATAGAAAGCTCCCCATTCAGACTGTATCTATGTTTTATGTCAGACATAATGTATGTTTTCCAACATTCTTTCTTCTTGATGTGATGTTTATTAAACTTATTTCTTGTAAGGAAATGACTGTAAAAAGGACATATCAGTAGTCAAAATAGCCTGTACTACAATTCTACTTTACAGATAATTTTACTCTAAATAAATTGACTGTTCAGAATCTTCAATGTAATCTACCACCACAGAGAAAGCATGACTACAAAAAATAATTCTGTACATTTTATATAATTTTTAAGCTCATTCCCTAGTAGCTTCTAAAAGCCAAACTCAACCTCTTCATTATGCAGAACTGCATGCAGTGCTGTCATTTCGTTTTGTCCCTGGGTTGTGACCAAGAAGGTCTTAATGTTCTCTTCAGCTGTGGTAAATTTAGACAATCTTCTTTTTGCTTCCTTTTCCTAAGAACATTTTCTTTAGAAAACTAGTCATGTAAATTGTTTCTCTGTTCCTTGGATATTTAAACCCTTTTAAAAATTCTGGCCATTTCTTACAACACAAGATTAACTCCTTCTAAGACCCAAGATCCAAAACAATGAAATGGAACCAAGGAGAGGAGAGGACTTCTAACCTCCAGTCAATGGAAGAGAAAGTGACTAGCTTTCAAGGGTCTTTTTCTCTGTTGCCATGAAGACACAAGAAAAACAATTAGCAAATACTAGTGAGCCATGGTACCTCATTTTGAAATTCAGTTACAAAATAAATCTGTTTGCATTAATAAACTTGAATTCAGACTGCAGTTGAATGAAGCCTGATATTTTTCTCTCTTAAAAAACTGGTCTTGGAATTGACGTTTACTTTGTGTGGTAAATTTTGTACAGTGCTTTTTTTTTTTTTTTTTTTGTGACAACTGCAAGTAATTTTAGAAAAAAGAGGGGTTGATTTGAGATTTTTTTGAATCATTAAATCTATACTAAGAATAAGAAGTTATTCATTAGTCAAAGATAATGATAATAATGTACAGTGAATAAATTATGGCATTATTTTGATATTTTATAATGACTTTTGTGAAGTATATCAAAATAAAATTTAATAATTAAAGAGTGAGCAAAGGGGGAAGGGTTTGTGAAAGTGAAGCTGGGGCCAGAGTAGAAGGAGCACAACCAGGATTTAAAGTAAATGAAAAATAAGTTAATGAATGAAAAAAAATGAGAAAAATCAAATAACAACAACGATACCAAAAGCACATTGTGTGACTGAATGAATTTTATAGTCCTGCAATTCATAATGTTAACATTAAATATGTTTTAATTGTGTGATTATCAAGACCACATGAATACATATTATCAACACTCACATTATGCAAATATTTTGTGCCAGTATGTACAAAGTATTACAAGTAATTCCTCCAACATTAAATCTAAAACATTAAGTTATGTTGGTAAATTATTAATAAAAATATGGTTATTAATATCAAACATTAATTTCTAATATGTAAAAAAGATTACTCTTATTTGCACATATAAACTAATTAACATTTTAATGTTGAGATAACAATCTCTAAGTTAAAACACTTCAAATGGATTCAAGGCATAGTATCTCAATTTTACTTTTCCTTCAAAGTCAATGCTTAGTGTGTTTCAGGTTCATATGTGAACTTACATGAAAATTAATATCTGTGATGGTTTGAAAGAGAATGAACACTATATGCTCATATAATTGCAAGCTTGATTCCCAGTTGGTGAAACTGCTTGAGAAGGATTAAAAAGATTAGGAGTTCTGTCCTGTTGGAGAGGAAGTGTCACTATAAATGGGCTTTGAGTTATTAAAAACACATCTCTCTCTCTCTCTCTCTCTCTCTCTCTCTCTCTCTCTCTCTCTCTCTCCCTCTCTCTCTCTCTCCCAGCTGCTTGTAGATAAGGATGTAAAGCTCTCTGCTACTACTCCAGCACTAAACCTGTCAGCTTCCCACCATGTTTATCATGAACTAACACACTAAGACTGTAAAGAAGCTTTTAATGCTTATCTTTGACAGAATTGTCTATGTTAGGTTGTTTCTTAACAACAATAGAACACTAATAATGTATCATAAATTCATGAAGACATTTCCCATTAATGAGTCACGTTTTTATCTTATTATGTGATTACACCATTCCCTTATCTTTCGTCTCTTTAAACCCTCTTTTTCCATTAATAGTTATTGCATTCATATACACAAACACTCACACAGACATACACACACACACTCACACAGACACACACACACACATTTTGCTCAGTCTTTATAATATGAATCCTATGTATGTCTTCAGGGATAACTATTTGGTGTTGGATACCTATTGCTATGTTCTTTCTTGAAGCAACACATTCCTTTTGCTCTCAGTATTCCCACCTTCTGTTGTTCTTTGTGTATCATTAAAGCTGATAGAATTTTTCTCATAGTCTATGACATGTCTAATGGTGTCATTATTGTTCATGTCATGTTTAACTTAGCTTGGTGGGTTACAATTGTAATCCCAGGATTTTGGAGTTCAAGAACAAAATCAGATACACCACAAAGTCTAAATCAGTTTATGTAAAATTAAGCAGTGTCTCAAAAACAAAAGAAAAAATGTTAACTATATCTCTTAACATGTACTTGGGTATTGCTTTAAGAACAATTTGAGTTTCTTATTCACAGTCATACATGCAGTGACCTTTATACTATCTTAGGATCTGTGTTCCCACAAATTCACATAAGTAATGTGAATAAATTAAAGTTCAAAGCAAATTAAAAAGCAGGATTGAGGGTAGAATAGAAAGAGGAGGGAAGAGGGAGAAGAGGAAGAAAAGGGAGAGGGAGACGGGGAGAGAGAGAGAGAGAGAGAGAGAGAGAGAGAGAGAGAGAGAGAGAGAGAGAGATTTTGATGTAAACAACCCTACAACTG
>CM052711.1:89543214-89581157 GCA_028551405.1 Uromys caudimaculatus | reverse complement strand
CTGTATTCCTGGACACCCCCCCCCCCACTTTGACTCTTAACTACACTCTCCAAATCTTATTTGGGACTTGCTCTGCTACTGTAGCCTCTAGCCTGTACTCTATGCCTCTTCCCCAGCCCCATAAAGAGGGCTACTACACAGCTAACAAAGTTATGTTTCAGATGGCACCAAATACCCTGAGCTCTCTGTCTTTCCTCATCTGCCAGCCCAAGCCCAGATCATGGTCCCCTGCAAGCCAAAAGGTAGACATGCACTTGACCTCTTGCTTGCTGCAGCTGTGGCTAGAGACAGATGGAGCACAGCTATGGGTGTTGCCTCCCACTCTCTCTGATCCTGTTGATACTATGCTACCTATACTTATTCTTCTGCTCTACTTTTAGAATATACCAGTCAAGGAAAAACAAATGGAAAACAAGGGGACCTGTCTGCTACAGCACAGCCATTGGGAAGTAGAGCAGGCCCCTCTAACCCTGCACCTAGCCCTGCCAGACAAAGAGAATTCAAAAGAAAAACACACTTGAAACACTTAACCCAAAAGTATTCATGCTTCTTTGTTTAAATAATTATTTTTTTCAACCTCTAACCTAAAATTGTCATAAACATTTTCAGTTTAAGTTACTTTTAAGGTTCAAAAGTCATTTAATTTACTAACCATTATTTAATCATTAATTAACAACCACTTTCTTTTTTACAGTCAAACTGTTACTGCCTATCCCAGACTAAATTTCTCAAACACCCTTGCTTTACTAAGATGTGCTCCCAAGCAATCTATAATAGGCTTAATACACACTACCCACCCTATGCAGATACACCCCTGCTGGGGTTCTGCTTCTCTGTTGTGATTATCCTACAGGTCTCTCTCTACAAAAGAAAAGGACAGTGCTACTGCCAGAGATCCAAACAAGACTGACCACAATCTCCTTGGACCTGCCTAGGAAAATGAAGCTGCCTCATCTGACTTTAGACTCCCAAGACAAACATGCTGAAATCCACAGAAGACAGCTGAGACCCACAGAGGACAGACTTGGAACCTTCCAGCTACAGAAGAACTCTCTTGCCAAAGTCAAATGACTACCAAACTTGGGGAAATGTACATGATAGTAAGGAAAACATGATGCCTAAATATATTAATCAAATGTTTAAAACTGATGTTAATACCCTCACAAGCTATACAACCCACTGAACAATTTATTGGTTACGTTGTCTTCGAGCATCCACCCCTCATCATCCCTCTGACTTATGCTGTGCTACCCATCCAGACTGTGTTGTGTTTTATTTTGATAATTCCACCCCACCCCAAGTTTTTCTCTACAAATGACACAGTCACATGAAAAAGAATAAAGAAGAGTTGTGGGACATAAAACCATGCCAGGACGTTTGGTAAAGTAGAGTAGTTTGAGCCCTAAAGACTCGATGGGCACATACCTGAGGCTTAGGTGACTCCCAGCTTCCTGCTAGATTCCTGACTTGAAACATGTACCATGCTTCTCACATGAAAGAGATGTGGCCTATGGTCATGTAGGCCCAAAACAGAGTACTCCATGCTAATGAGGTATGTAGAGGTCCAGAGGGCTTAGCCAATAAGCTTCCCTTCCCAGACATTACTCCCTACAAAAGGTATTTGATCTCAGGCCCACTCTGAGAAGTGGGATAGGGATTTGCACATCCGTTTTCCACCATGACAATAAATTGTTTGGAACAATGAACTGTCTCTTTTCATCAACAAGGCCCTCATCTACAGAGCAACAGCCTAATCTTCCATAGAAAGCCTCTCTGTGCTCCCAGCCACAACTGTCACCAAGTCTGCCACCATCAAGCTAAGGATAGTACCTGGCCAAGAAAAGCTGAAGCTCCCCTTATTCCCTGGCCTTGGTCTAAATGCTATCCCCAGCTCTTGAGGCACCAACTATGTGATTTGTTCTTTCATGACTCCCAGTAGCACCTGGATGTCCAAGACTCTGAGAACCCCATACCTAAGACTGTGCTTCCCCATCCCAGAATTCTGTCTTGGTGCTTCCCCACAGCCCAGCAACCGCCCAGGTGATGGCATGTGATAAGAGCAGTCAAACTCTACCTTCCGCCCCAGTTATGTCTCCCCACTCATCCATGCCCAGTGGCAGCACAGACGTGAGCCAACAACCCTACACACACACACACACACACACACACACACACACACCACATACACACACACACACACCACACACACACACACACACACACACACCACACACACACACACACACACACACACAACACACACACACACACACACACACACACACACACACACACACACACACACACACACACACAGGGAGGGAGGAAGAGAAAGAGAGAGTGTGAGAGAGAGAGTGAACCTCAGATGGTAGAAAAAGAAAGGAGGTAGAATAAGCCCTATAAGATTGATATAGAAAGAGTTTCTGATAAGCTAAGAGAAACAAAATAATACCTACTTATGTCTACTTATGTCATATGTCAATTTAATCTGAGTATAAAATACTTGTCTCAGCCTAGAAAAGATTTTAATAGTGTTACTTCTCCTTTACAAATTTGTCATCTAGGATGGTTTTTACTCAGAAAAAGTCCCACTTTGTCTTTTCCATCAATTGCTTGCAGCTATGATAACAAATATGAAGAAATTTCATGTCTTTAAAAAAATAAAACTTTGTTATATAGCAGTTTTGGTGTCAGGAGTAAGTTTCATTCCTTTGTAGAGGTTCCAGAGGAGAAATCTTCCAGATCCCAGAGACTAGAGGAGGTGGAGAGGTGGAACCATAAATAGATATGTTGCATGATAAAAATCTATTTTCAAAAATACAAACACCAGCCAAATAAAAGATGAAACAGTGTATGAGTAATTTTTCTGTTATTGTAAGAAAACAGTTTAGAAAATAATCTATGTAAGGAAAGATTTAGTTTCCCATGATTTCAGAAATATGACTTCTTGGTCACTATATTTAATTGCTGTTGGCCTCTGGTAAAGCACACAATGATGTCCAAGAGAAATGCCGAGTAACAGCTAAGTAGATGGGTGGATAGAGGGCCTAGTAGGAAGAAAAGAGCAGGGAAGGGAAAGAAGTAATTACATCAAAACCAAGATATAGTTAAGGAATCTGGACCTTTTAGTTATGAGCTGAATAATGTTTGGGAGTGAAGCAGTATTTTCTCTTAGGTTGAGAATGTTAAGAGACTTTGTAGTGTCTGTTCTTAGGTTTCACTGCACAAGTAAAGGATAATGTCTATCTAATAGATGCATCTGCCCAGCCTCTCTTTTATTCTTTCTAGTCACCAGTCTGTCCCACAGTAGCAGAACTCACACACTTCCCAGTAAGCAGCTGCTGATACATCTTTTTGATCACCCAAGACAATGAGGAAAATTTTCATTCTGGAAAAATAGAGCAATTTGCCTTCTCTGAGTATTTGTCTAACCTGTAAACCACATTTCTTGGTTAGCTTGTTTGTTTTAAGATTTACCAAGCAATGTCAAAGTCCTTGTATCCTCAGCATACACACAGTTTGCTAGTGTTCTAAACCACACAGAAAATGTATTGCATCTATGCAGATACGACTCAACTCACCCCTTTAAATGTGTACTCTGCTTTATGCTCTTGAACTTTAAACCTTGCTTATGACCTAAAAAGGTTTAACTGTATATAAAATGTGTGTCAAACAAAGCATGTTCCTAAGTATATGGATAGTTTGTATGTCACAATGCCAAAGGGGAAAAAAATTCCAGACATGAACCACTCTTGTTGCTTTAAATGTTCCCTTTCAACTTTGTGCACATAATATAATTACTAAATAGTGTGGAATCTATGATTATAGTAACTTTATTAATATTGGCCAATCAAATGAATTAGAAACCAACATGTCATGTCAAAAGTCAGATAAAAAGCAGACATTTACATTTTTATAACTTTGATTTAGCCTTATAAATTTTATGACTTCCTCCCTAGAAAATATTTCCCTGTTTCTCTTTTTTTTATTTCTATTCCTCTGTCTTTCCCTCTATTGCTGTGTTTCTGTCCCTGTTTCACTGCTTCTGTCTCTCTCTGTCTCTATCTCTGTCTTTCTGCATCTCTGTCTCTCTGTGCCTCTGTCTCTCTGTCTCTCTCTCTGTCTCTCTCTCTCTCTCTCTCTCTCTCTTTCTCTCTCTCTCATGTGTACCAGTCACAAACACTCTGAAATCATGCTGTTGGTAATTATTAAAACCAAGGAAAAAAACAGATCTGAGTGAAGCATCTTAGTGTTTTGTTACTATGAGTATCTTGTGCTAGCATCAGATTACTATCAACTTTCATCAATGACCAGTGATTCCTTATTTCTTCATAAGACCTAAAGTCTATCACTAATGTTGACTATTCAACATTTAATAAGTTTATACTGTGACAAACAGGTTATATGCATATGTTCATATGCATGTGTTGATTGGAGATGCTGTTACATCTGCATGTATACATGGTGAGTCCCTTACACTGTTCGAAATCCATTTATAGAGTCAATCAGAGTGTTTGCATTATATTATTGTCTTATCTTGTTTGGGAGAGAGAGAGAGAGAGAGAGAGAGAGAGAGAGAGAGAGAGAGAGAGAGAGAGAGAGAGAAAGAAAGAACTATCATTTGTACAACATGAGGATAGTTCTTCTTCAGCTCTTCAACAGCTGAACTAATTTAATAAAATCCTTGAAGGAAAGATTTTAATGAGAGGACAAATGAGCTTGAAACTGCATGTGTTTTACATGCAGCCTAGGCCATCCTCTAAGAAATCATAGAGTAAACAACTGATTTTGAAAGTCACTATTACTTCATGTAATAGGCAACAGACATATTTCCACACAGGGAAGTAACTCTAGATAACAGTTTTGTGCAGAGGAACTGAAGATTGAAAGAACATTATCACAAGTTCTATCTCATTCTTCCTTTCAGCACAGAGAGGAAGGCATAATTACCAAAAATTCTACAAACATGCTCTGCAATTTTGACTTTCTTCTGCTCTCTTTTTAAGTAGAGATATAACAAGATTGTGTAGATTGCAGAGCATAATCATGCTAATGTAGCATGAGTATATTTTCTGGACAACATGACAATGTGAACCACAAACAAGTCATTTATGGAACAGAGACTGGAACTACTTATCTTTCAAAGGAAGTGCCATTTGAAATTGCACATATTTTACTCTACTATAACCCAATAATATATTGTATAACCTAAAAATTCCACATTTAATTCCAGCTGACATTTTATATTGAAAATTGAAGTATAATAAAGGAAAAATTGCTATACCTCAAAGAAAAAAATATAGAAGCCTGAAGGACCTAAGTTGTAAATTAAGGTATAGAAATGTACTCTAGGTGAAGTGAAAAACTCAGTTTTCACTCAAATGGGATAATCTTAAGTTTACATTGTGTGAATTCTAAATTTATATCAGACTTGTTATAAACAGCATCGCAAAACTATCCATTAATGGCTTCAAAATAGAATATGCATTGCTCTGTCGAACACTACTACCTTATTATCTTTTAAAAATGTTTTTATTATGCAATCATAAAGCACAGAAGCTGTGATTACATTAGATAAAAAGCATAAGGACTTAGACATTGAGTCTTTTAGTTGTGCTACAGATACATTAAGCATCTTATGTACACATTCATACAATAATTACATAATTAAAGGTAGTCTTTCCTATTTCTCCTTGTTCCTAATTTCATTCCATGTTAACTGTGGAATATATAAATATTTAAAACATGTGATAAAATGTTCAAACTGAAATAATGTTTCGTATGTAATGTTATATAGTTTACAGAAAAGATATGAAGTTCAATCATACTATGAATCAGAGAAACATGAATTCAAATAATCAGGAATGTACTCCAAATAAAACTTATAATCAAACTGTAATAACTAAATGGATACTAGAAAACCTGGTACTACAATGTGAGAAAATAATTGCACACTTCTAATGACCAGTAGAAACAAATTTATGTCTTTATCTTAACTCTTGCAGCACATTGCTTTTCTGGTTGTAAATGTTTTCCTGAATCTGGGAGGAACTGGAAAACCTGTTCACAAGTGGATTATTTTTGGGAACTGCCCATAGTGTTTCACTGTTTACCTTGACAGTATTTTTAAGAAGTCAAAGAAACAATACAGACTAGTTAATATTTTTATTTCAGAATTCATTGGTTATATTCAGAATATGGGCAAGAAGCAGCCTTTTCAGATTTTACACACAATGTCATGAGATTTCTTACAAGAGATCATAGAAATTAGGTGAGCCATTCACTGCTATGATAATTCCATAGGTTTTGCATAGTTTCTGGAAATGGTTTGGGGGATGAAACATAGGCTTTGGCTCATTGATGCATTGGCATCAACATAAATAAAAATGAAAACCCTACTTTAATTGCACAACCTGATGTTAGCCAAGATTGTAGAAATCTAAAGAATAGAAAATTTGATGTACATTGAAACAAGTATCAGAATTTGGCAACAATATGCCTATGTTTGTGTGTTTGTGTGTTTGTGTTTATGTGTATTTATGTGTGTGTGTGTGTGTTCATAGATGATTGTGTTTGACACTTTAGCCTGCATAGCCAAATATCTTGACCACTCTATCAGTAAAATAAACCAAGAGCAAGGAGATGATTGATGCTACCATAGACACAATATATAAATACATAAGTATCTTGTTCTCTTTCATTCTTCCATTGTTATACATGTAAATGCAGATGTATTATTGCTGCTTTTATTTTGAAAATGATTTTATTTAAAGAAAAAAAGAAATTTTGAATTGTGAAGATTCTCCGGTACAAATTATGTTACAAAATGCAAGCAAAATGTCTCTTCTGAAATAGAAAACAGATTTCATTGGCTTAGCACATCTTGGTCTGAATGTAGGTTAGGTCCTCAAAGGATCACAGACATTGAAATAGAGTCTACTTATAATTCAGACACATTTGCAGTTTTCAGGTCAGAATGATGGCAAGAAGTTCATACCCATTTTCCCAAATGTGAATATATTAAGGCTATTGACATTAGTGTACTTTTGTAGCTGTCACCAAGGGAAGCCCAATTAATATGTACAGATACTATTAGATGAACAATTGTTTTAAAAGGATGAAAGTATTAAAAATATCTGATTTCTAGACTTCATCATAATAAACATTTCATTACTTGTATTAAATTAACTTTTATGAATGTTTTATTGATATAAACTATTTCAAACTAGCCCAAATTTTAGAATTAACTTAAGTTCACTTATGAAACCAGACCTCCCAGAACTTCCAGGAACTAAACCATCAACCAAAAAGTACACTTGGAGCAACCCATGGCTCCAGCTGCATATGTAGCAGAGGATGGCCTTATCTAGCACCAATGAGAGAGGAGTCCCTCGGTCCAGTGGAGGCTTGATGCCCCAGTGTAGAGGAACGCTAAGGAGGTGAGACAGGAGTGGGTGGATGGGTAGGAGAGCACCTTTATAGAAGCAGGGCAAGGGGGAATGGGATAGGGGTTTGCAGAGGGGAAACCTGGAAAGGAGATAACATTTGAAATGTAAATATATAAAATATCCAATAAAAAAGTGTAATTTAAAATAAATAAAAATTAAAGATAAGCTTTTAGTTTTCTAATATTGAGTTAAATATCTCATGCCAGTTATAATTTCAATTATTTACAACATTTCTATTAAGATCTAAAGTATACATTAAGATGATCAGTAAAAAAAAAAAATCTTCAGTATGTTTTCAAATTCTTGAATATGACTATAATGATTTTATAACTTTTTTGAAATCTTTCAGAAGAAGCATACCTTATTTCATTACTTTTGCTTTAGATAACAAAAGAAAACATTTTGCAAACAGGTGGTATATCCTACTGATTAAAACTATTGCACAAATATTATTGCAGGATGAGCTAAAACAGCATCTGTCCACTGGAAATACAAAGCAGAAATGTTTTGCCCATTGGCCTGAAATCAAACATATGTCTTAATAAAACAATTAAGCTGTAACTTTCATTATTCTTTTTTAAATTATCATTGGCTATTAATTACAGAGTTATGCACCTAGGTTTTAAGCCAAGTAAACATGCCAATTTGTGGAAAGTTGGGCATCTCAAAATTTTTAACATTTCAAGTATTGGGTATTATATCACTTTATTATTTTGCAAGCAATTCTGTTAATTTTTTCTTTACTACAGTTTGCCAACTTCATTCACAACATTAAAAAGAGAGTAAAGCTAATATTACCTACACTTATGTAGAGATGGGTGGGAGCAAATTTGAATATGCCAAAGCAAAGAAATATTATTTCCTATCATACTGCTATTTCATCTATATTTTTATGTAAAGGATAGGCTAAAAGAGATTTCAAAGCTTGCAATGCTGTTTTACTATTATAAATTCCTCTAATCATAATTATTACATATTTTTAAAAAGAGTAGTTCATAATGCAGCAAGACTTCCTCACTTTGTTTCTTCTAATGTAATTATTTTCATATATGAGGCATAATTTTATTTGTCTTGCATAAAAATTATTTGGGGTAAATATTTTTTGTTGTTGTTTTTTGTGTTTTCGAAACGGGGTTTCTCTGTATAGCCCTGGCTGTCCTGGAACTCACTCTGTAGACCAGGTTGGCCTCGAACTCAGAAATCTGCCTGCCTCTGCCTCCAAGTGCTGGGATTAAAGGCGTGCACTACCACTGCCCGGCTTTGGGGTAAAATTTAATGCCTAAAAGTGGACTACTCAAGAAAGTAACATTTATCTCTCTTTGTGAGTATTTAAGTGTTCAAATTTAACAATGGTCTAATTGGTACAGCACTTTAGATAATCGTAGTTTTTACTCAGAGAATAGAATTGACAGGTACTATTGAAAATGCCATTCAAATTTACACAAGATATTGAGACCTAAATATAAATACATAGTGTATCATATAAGAAATTAAAATAGCAATGGTTCTGTATGACATTTAGTATGGCACATTCTTCCATGAAAGTCGTCCTGGTAGCATGATAGTTTGTGGTATTGTACGTGTAGAATAAAAATAACAAAGGAAAAACTACCTTTTGTATTGTAATGATTCCTTCCTGTGTGTCTTTGTCAGCAGATATCTTGAAAATCTCCAGTCCATCACCATCCACTATTTTGTATTCCATTTCTGCATTGACTCCTATATCTGCATCTGCAGCTTTAATTTTGGCAACAACTGATGCCATAGGCAAAGATTCTGGAACATTATACTGGTAAGATCCTGTAAAATTTCAGAATAAAGAATGAAAAGAACCTTCTAACTTCCTTCTGCTAGGAACTACTATTTTTTTATTTTATATATTTGTTTTCCTATTAAAGAAAAGCTAAAGCAAGCTAAAACAATTGACAAGTTTCATGAAGTCTCAAGAAATTTGAGGTTGATGATGTGACAGTAACAAGTAACAGAAACAAATTGCCTAAAGACAGGTTAGAATCTCCATTGCTGTAGATCTATATGTAATAAATATACATCTTTTAATAATGAAGCTAAATTAATAATTGAAGTGTAATTACTAAGTATGTCATTATTTACATACAATAATCACCATGATTGTATTAAACAATAAAACAACTCCTGGTACAATGGTCCAAATGAATGCCTATTATTGCTGATAAGTTAACATTGGAATTTACTTGGTATCTCTTACAAAGAAACTTCTACAAAACTGGGCAGGAGGCTGTGGGAATGGCAATATAAGTCTTCTTTCATTCATGTCTTTTAAAGATAAAAGAGTTGAGTCTCTGACTTCTGTAGCCATGATTTCAGACATAATATTACAAAGGAATAAGTATAACTATTTTGAAAGGGAGGAAAAAACAAAAAGAATAATCACCTACAGAAACAAATTTCATATCCTTAACAATCCTTTTCACCTCTTTTCAGATAAAAAACTATTTTGAGAGGCAGATGTGGATAAATTAGGAACCACACCCACAAATATGTTCCTTAACAATTTTCTTCTAATCGTTTATTTTTCTTGCCCTTGGATCTTACTTCATATTCTACTGGTTGTAAATTCATGCTGCATTTGCAGTTTGCCATATATAGGGAATGGACTGCCTTTGAGAGGCATGTTGAAAAGAACGGGGCACTGCCATTTGGCCTACAATTTTGAAAGACTGAATATTGAAATTTTTTAAATGATTGCAATGTATGTGTAACATTTAAGTGGATTCCTTGCACACATATAGGTGTTCTTCGTAAAATTCAAAGATTTCAAAGATATAATAGTAACTAATTTATAGAGAAAACCTAGGTAGAATTAAATCATGAAAACTACATATATTTGGGTTTCTTTACTTTAGTCTAAGAAAGGCAATGAAACACTAGAAAACATGGGCTCCATGTCAATGTCATGAGAAACACAGAAACTAAATGTGGACATATCATCACTTCTCCAGCTTTAGGGAAAATTAGTCACTTTACAATAAGTAAACTAAGCTAACAAGAGGTTTCTTTTCTAAAACACTTTTCCTTCAAAGACTTGAAGGCTTATTTTTAATGAAAAGCATGGGCCTTTTTCTAAATATATGGCTAATATATACACTAAAGTGTATATATATACACACACATATACATTTTCTTTTATATTAGTCATTGCTTTGAATAACTTACTTCGTGGAAAGCGAGGTGGGTTATCATTGACATCAGTTAGGGTCACGGTAACTGAAGTGGTTCCAGACAATCCGCCATTTTGACCAACCATATCCTTTGCCTGAATGACAAGCAAATACTGGTCTTTAGCCTCTCTATCCATGTTTGGAAGGGCAGTCTTGATGACTCCTGTAAGATTTTAAGTCTCAGTAAAGCACACCATGATCCACTGCATGATAGTAGCAATGAACATTGATAATGTAGTATGTTACTCTCCAGTTGTTGTCTTGTGTTTTTTGGCTTGCTTTGTTGTATTAGTTTAGTTTAAAGACCAAAGTGGTGGTATATAGTTCAAATGTATATTTGTCCTTTGTTCAAAGAATATATATTTATACTTGCACAGCCTACTAGAATGCAGAGAAAACAGTATAATGCACTCTTCTTAGTATTGGTTTGAAAATTTTGTTTCTAGGTTTTGTTAGTCTAAGTCATGCCTATATGATCTGACTAAACATCTACTCAGCCATGCTATTGCTTATCTCTGATAGGTGTAGACCTGAATTTCTACTTGTGGTGACTTAACTGGCTGTATCTAAGATAGCTATCAAAGGGAATAGAAAGAATCTCTAATTTAATTATAGTCTAACCTCCATGCTAAATAGTACAGCTTTAAGTATTTGAGTAGCTGGCAGTTGCCATAGTGATAACTGGAGGAAAACACATACAAAATAATGGCACAAGTAGAATTCTTAGAAAATCTTCATGACTAGTAGGATCCTATCCCTTCCCACTTCTCTTCTCTATTTTTAACGTCTCCACCTCAAAAAGTTTGAGAAGCTGATTGGCCAGTTTAGCCTCCCACCTTGTCTATTCGTAGGCAATAGTGAGTTCCTGCTGTAGAGTGAAACTTGGTTACTAAATTCAAAGCACATGGCCAGGTTAAAGAAATGCATAATCTCAGCATGTCTTAGGTAGAGCACAGATGAATAGTTGTCCAGGACAACTAATCCTTATTGACAGTGAGCTGCAGAACATCTTGGAACAGTCTCAGAAATCATCATCATCATCATCATCATCATCATCATCATCAACAACAACAACAACAGCAACAGCAACATTCAAGAGTCTTTTCTGTTTCTCAGTGTATACTCTGTTTTAGTTTTGGTTCCAAAATTTCAAGAGATTAAAAAAAATATATGCAGGCAAGAACAACTAAAACTTTCAAATAAAGATGGGGAAATGAATAAAGATAGCAATTTACAAATAAATTGTCTGTCTTATTTCTAATAATGAGAACATAAAACAGGTTATGGTAATTAGTTTGTCCTTTCTTTTCTCCCACTCCAAACGCATATAATAATTTATTTTCAAGTACCAAGACTTCAAGCTGAATGGGCTTTATAATTTATATAACAAATATTATGGTATATCTAATTCTGTCTGTCAAGCATAACCACACTTACAAACTCACCTTGTATACACATCACATCTGCAGCACTTTGACTTTTACATGTTTGAATAGCACCTACTCACATAGGCCAAATTTTATTGCTTAATGTCAAAACCTTTTTCTATGCATATTGTGTATAACTGCGGAGAAAAGGTACATGAAGAGCATAACAAATTAACTCCTTAGTGGCTTCTCTGTTGTCTGTATACTGATTATTTACTTTTGAAATAAAGTGAAATAATATTGTTTGCTCAACAGCTTCATGTGTGAGGTATCTGATACAAAGTACCCTTTACAAACGGCAATGATTTTATGAATATTTCATGTTTTTCCATATTTCTATTTTTTCATTTTTATTATTTAATTTATTTACATTTCAAATGTTATCTCCCTCCACAAGGTCCCTATCCTCTCATCCCTCCCCCCGCCTCTGAAGGTGCTCCCCCAACCACCCACCCACTCCTGCCAAACCTCCCTAGCATTTCCCTACACTGGAGCATTGGGTCTCCACAGAAACAAGGGCCTGGCCTCCCAGTGAAGTCAGATAAGGCCATCCTCTGTTACATATGCAGCTGGAGCCATGGGTCATTCCATGTGTGCTCTTTGGTTGGTCGTTGAGTCCCTGGGAGCTTTGGGGGCTCTTTTTGGTTGATATTGTTGTTCTTCCTGTGAGGTTGCAAACCCCTTTACCTCCTATATTCCTTGCCCTAACTTTTCCATTGGAGTCCCTGTGCTCAGACCACTGTTTGGCTGTGTACATCCACATCTGTATTGGTCCAGCTCTGGCAGAGCCTCTTAGGGGACAGCTATACCAGTCTCCTGTCAGTATTTCTAAATCTATAGCAAAAAATGCATGGGCCTCACTCAGTATGAATATCTCCAAAGAAACTTTCTTATTCTATGAATTCTAAAACTTATATGCTAATATCTTTTGTTCTTGTTTTTATTAATTAATAAGTTTTGTGTAACTTTTTAATTAAAATAGGTAGACTTGAGAGTTTGGCTCAACATGTTTCATTTGCATGAAAAAAATAATTATTTTACAAAAATTCTATTCATGATTTCAATGTTTTATTTCTGTTCATCTCTCATGCATTTCTTACAATATTAATGTGTATCTGTTACCACCTTTGCAAAATACTGTGGTTAAAAAAAAGTTCATAATATTTCACATGATCACAAAAAGAAATTTGCAGATGTAGATGATTTATTTACCAATTTGCTTGGTAAATAAAAGTCTTGTTTTGCAAGAGTAAAGACCACTGTGGATTTATGGAGGCTACAGTGAAGTCCAGCAGGTGTGGAAGCCATCATTAATCCTAGCTCTCTGAGACAGAGGCCAGGAATGTTGGGGCAAGCTGACAAGCTAGATTAGGAGAAATGGCTGTCATGTTCCACAGTCACTAAAAGACCCTCCTCAATAAAAAAGTAGAGTTTGAAGAAGAAGCCACTGTAAACCTGATGCCTCCACCTGTGTTTCTGAATACAAATATACACACTTTCACATACATGTGTACTAACACACATATGAAAATGTATAATACACACACACACACACACACCCCACCACCACCACCACCACCACCAACAACAACAACTGAAATCAATTCTGATGCCTTTAGCTTCCGAGGTTTACTTAGTGCCATTATTTTTTGGAGCAATTACAGCATCATTACAATAAAAACTGGGTATCAAAGTTACCCACTTACTTTTCACACCTGTAATTGCTTCATTAAAAAAGATCTTATTAACTGCACTCTCCTATTGCTAAAATAATCACAAAGCTTAGAACTACCTAAATGCGGGTGACATAGGCAATTTATAAATTCCCAAGCTACTACACAAGGGATGAAATAATAGGCAATACTCACACCTATAAATACTTCATTTCTAATTATTTAAATATGGTTAGCTTGAAGTTATAAACTAACATTTGGAGAAATATCCTTAGATATTATATTCTTATTTTGTCAATAATTATGTAGTCACACACAGGTACACAGTAAGTAATTTATAGTATTATCAGATATAAACTGCTAAGCTGTAAAACTGTATACCTATACTCTAATGGTAATATTATGAAATTAAAAATAATCAGTAATCAATAATCATTAAGTAATATTTAGTGAAAAATAAATTTATTATTAGCACTTCAGGAAATCTTTTTCTTTCCTTTCAGTTTTCCATGTCTTATTTCAAACTAATGCATAAAATCTGAACTTTATTCTTGATAAAATATTTTCCATAACTAAGAAATGTTGATTTATTCATAACTCACTTTCAGAGAAAGCATCCTAACATACACATAGAGAAGAGAAGGCATGAATATATATTTACTTTTGTTCAGCAAGTGTCTCTTGTGTAGTCTGAGGCAAAACACTCTGATGATTTTCTAACATGCCACCAACTATGATGGCTTATTCAGATACCATGTCTTATAATTTCTCAGTGATCTTATTTAACCAGTAAGAATCTTTTTTTCTGTAATCAATCACAATGAGGGTACAGTTTAGAGATGGAAATCTTTTGGCACACTCAGCTTTGATTTAACACTTTCAAAAAACACATGGTTAAAGAGAACTCAGGCCAGATATATTTAAGTTATGAAAGGTCTACTCATTGGCTTCACTACAACTAAATAACATTGAAAACCATAATCTTTAAAGATTAATATTAACTTCTGAATATCAGTTTTGAAAGGAAAGTTTTCTCACTTTTAATGGAAACTATCGCCTGTAAGTACCAAGATCCTATACTCACTTCCTTTGGCATCAACTAATTTTGCACCTCTCATCCATTATGGCTGCTTTTATCTTACATACTCAAGAACATAAAATTAAAAATTGGACATATCAGATAGTACTATGTCAAATTTTCTGAGGAATCACCAGACTGATTTCAACCAGCCTACAATCCCTCCAGCAATGGAAGAGTATTCCTCTTTCTCCAAATCCTCACCAGCATCTGCTGTCACCTGAGATTTTATCTTATCTATTCTGACTGGTGTGAGGTGGAATCTCAGAGTGGTTTTGATTTGCATTTCCCTGAGGACTAAGGATATTGAACTTTTCCTTAAGTGCTTCTCAGGCATTCAAGATTCCTCAGATGAGAATTCTATTTAGCTCTGTACCCCATTTTTAATAGAGTTGTTTGGCTCTCTGGAGTCTAGTTTCTTGAGTTCTTTGTATATTTTGGATATTAGCCCTCTATCGGATATAGGGTTAGTAAATATCTTTTCCCAATCTGTTAGTTGCCATTTTGTCCTATTGACAGTGACCTTTGCCTCATAAAAACATTTCAATTTCATCCCATGTGCAGCCACCAAACCCAGACACTTGCTGATGCGGGGAAGTGCTTGCTGACTGAAACCTGACATAGATATCTCCTGAGACTCTCTCTCAGAGCCTTATGGATGCAGATGTGGACACTTGCAGCCAAACATAGGACTGAACATGGGAAACCCAGTGGAGGGGTTGGAGGAAGGACTGAAGGAGCTGAAGGGGTTTGCAACCCCATGGGTGAAACAACAATATCAACCAATCAGAACCCCCAGAGCTCCCAGGAACTAAACCACCAACCAAAGAATACATATGGAGGGACCCATGACCTCAGCTGTATATGTGGTGAAGAATGGTCTCGTCTGACACCAATGGGAGGGAGGTCTTGGATCCTGGAAGGCTTGATCCCCCAGTATAGGGAAATGATAGGTCGGTGGAGAGCGAGTGTGTGGGTGGGTTGGAGAGCACCATTGTGGAGCAGGGGGAGGGAGGGTAGAGTGGGGTTATTTTGGGGGGGAGGAACCATGGAAGGGGATAACATTTGAAATGTAAATGAACAAAATAATCAATAAAAAAGAAAGGAAAACTAAGTATCTCAGTATTTTTATTTAAATAAAACAGAATTACAATGACTAATCAAAAATGGACATATTAGCTTTCTTGTTGTTTCTGTAGCTAATAATACAGGTAAGAGATGAAAGCTATAAAGTCACTTGATGCAACATTTGTCAAATAGGAATACCCATCCTTGAAAGAAAGTCACTGGTATTAGCAATGACTTTATCTGCAAGGACAGTATATCAGGTAATTATGCTGTTTGCCTCTTTCCTTTCTTTTCTTTGTTTTGAATTATTTTTCATGTCAGTTCTCTTTATACCTACTTCAAAGATCATAATTGTCTTTTCAATTGTCTGTGCATATAGACCTATGAATAACAACAGTATATGTCACTACAAACTGAATACATTCACCTGCTATACATTCAGTTTCTGTCAATATACCTTATAAATATTAGAATTATTTACTACCAGGATGAATTTCTTCCGTTTTACACAGCTGGCTGTTATGCTACATAATGTTTAGAAATAGTACACACCTAGGAAACATCTACAATAATAACTGCCTATTTTAACACAATATGATGAGTTGCCAAATTACAGGTGAGAAGACAACAGTCTTTCATGTATATTTAAATTGGGTAGCAATGGTGATCTTTGTGATTATCACTTTTTCTTAAAAAATGCCCCTCTCTAAGAGTAATAAGACCCCAGAAACTCATTTTGAATAAAAAAAAGAGAAACTGATGAAATCCAAATGAATTTAAAAATGAAAAAAAAATAAATAAAAAAACACTGAACTTTAATGAGCAACAGGTAATCAGGAAATAAAATTGGAGATCAAACAAGAAGAACAAAATGAATAGTTAGGAATATGTAATGTGAGACTTAATCTGTCTTGGAAAAATAATTACACTGGATATTACAATGGGAACTATGAGATGTAAGCGTTGTGAATTACTGAATAATATCCATAGAGCCTCAGAAATAGAGCAAACTAGAGCAAACCGGCAAGATATGTACAATTCTGAAATAGGGACATGATGAAATAGGTCTTTGATAAAGCAGTCTTCAATTATTTCAGGTTAGTACATAAGACTGGATCTTGAAACTTATATATCAAAGGAACTTAGAAACCAAAATACCATAGCACTTAAAGCTTGTTGCTTTAAGAAAATATCTCTTAGAATAAATGGTAAGAGAATGATAATTAGGAAAAAATTCCTCAAATGACCAATAAGCTCAAATCTGTACATTTCTCACTGATTAATTGGCATTCTTCATCAGATATTCATGATTACACAAAAGCATGAGTTTACTATGAAAATCCTATGCTTTTACCTGAAATTTTTCTTGGGAAAAATTCCAAAACTAAATATAAAATATAATTATATAATTACTATATAGATGACATAGAAAAGATTAATCTTGCTTTTACTATGTTTAGGTATGGGCCTTGAAATCCTGATCTTTCCAAGACTTGAACACGAAGGGATGTTAAAAATTTTGTCAAATGTTTTTCAGCATCTACGGAAATGATCATGTGGTTTTTTTTCTTGGAGTTTGTTTATGTCGTGGATTATATTGATGAATTTCCATACATCGAACCATTCCTGCATCCCTGGGAATAAGACTACTTGATTGTGGAGAATGATTGTTTTGCTGTGTTCTTGGATTCGGTTTGTGAGAATTTTATTGAGTATTTTTGTATTGATGTTCATAAGGGAAATTGGTCTGAAGTTCTCTTTCTCTTTGTGTGGTTTAGGTTCAAGCATAATTGTGGCTTCATAGAACAAATTGGGTAGTGTTCTTTCTGTTTCTATTTTGTGAAATAGTTCTTTGAAGGGCTGACAGAACTTTCCACTAAACCTATTTGGTCCTGTTCCTGGGCTTTTTTTGGTTGGGAAACTTTTAATGACTGCTTCTATTTCTTAGGGATTATGGGAGAGTTTAGACGATTTATCTGATCCAGATTTAACTTTGGAACCTGGTATCTGTCTAGAAAATTGTCCATTTCATCCAGATTTTCCAATTTTGTTGAGTATATGCTTTCATAGTAGGATCTGATGATTTTTTGAATTTCCTCCATTTCCATTGCTATGTCTCCCTTTTCATTTCTGATTTTATTAATTTGGATACTGTCTCTGGGCACTCTGATTAGTCTAGCTAAGGGTATATCTGTCTTGTTGATTTTCTCAAAGAATCAGGTTCTTGTTTTATTGATTCTTTGTTTAGTTCTTTTTGTTTTTACTTGATTGATTTCAGCTCTGAGTTTGATTATCTCCTGCCTTTCACTCCTCTTGGGTGTATTTGCTTGTTTTTGTTGTTAAGTTTTCAGGTGTGCCATCAAGCTGCTAATGTATGCTATTTCCAGTTTCTTTTTGGATGCACTTAGAGATATGAATTTTGCTCTTTGCACTACTGTCATTGTGTCCCAACGTCAAACAAAATGGAGAGACACTTGAAGTAATCCTACTAAAATCAGGGACAAGACAAGGCTGACCACTCTCTCCCTATCTATTCCATATAGTACTTGAAGTTCTAGCCAGAGCAATTAGACAACAAAAGAGGGTTAAAGTGATACAAATTGGAAAGGAAGAAATCAAAATATCACTATTTGCAGATGATATGATACTATACTTAAGTGACCACAAAAATTCCACAAGAGAATTCCTAAACATGATAAACAACTTCAGCAAAGTGGCTGGATATAAAATTAACTCAAACAAATCAGTATCCTACCTTTACTCAAAGGATAAACAGGCTGAGAAAGAAATTAGGGAAATGACACCCTTCACAATAGTCACAAATAATATAAAATACCTTAGTGTGACTCTAACCAAGTAAGTGAAATATCTGTATGACAAGAATTTCAAGTCTCTGAAGAAAGAAATTGAAGATCTCAGAAGATGGAAAAATCTCCCATGCTCATGGATTGACAAGATTAACAATGTAAAAATGCCCATCTTGCTGAAAGCAATCTACAGATTCAATGTAATCCCCTATTAAATTCCAACTAAGTTCTTCATAGAGTTAGAAAGAGCAATTTGTAAATTCATTTGGAATAACAAAAAACCCAAGATAGCAAAAACTATTCTCAAGAATAAAAGAACTTCTGGAGGAATCACCATTGCAGACCTCAAGCTGTATTTACAGAGCAATAGTGATAAAAAACTGTATAGTATTGGTATAGAGACAGGAAGGAAGATCAATGGAGTAGAAGTGAAGAGACATAAATGAACCCACACACATGTGGTCACTTGATCTTTGACAAAGGAGCTAAAATCATTCTGTGGAAAAAAAGACAGCATTTTCAGCAAATGGTTCTGGTTCACCTGGAGGTCAGCATGTAGAAGGACGAAAATCGATACATTCTTATCTCCTTGTACAAAGTTCATGTCCATGTAGTTCAAGGACTTCCACATACAACCAAATACACTGAAACTAATAGAGGAGAAAGTGGGGGAAGTCTCAAACACATGGGCATAAGGAAAAATTTCTTTAACAGAACACCAATGGCTTATGCTCTAAGATCAAGAATCGACAAATAGGACCTCATAAAAGTGCAAAGCTTCTGTAAGGCAAAGGACACTGTCAACAGGACAAAAGGGCAACCGACAGATTGAGAAAAGATCTTTACCAATTCTATATCTGATAGAGGGCTAATATCTGACATATACAAAGAACTCATGAAGTTAAACTCCAGAGAATCAAATAACCTTATTAAAAGAATTGTGTACAGAGCTAAACAAAGAATTTTCATCTGAGGAATATTGAATGGCCAAGAAGCACTGAAAGAATTGTTCAACATCCTTATTCATCAGGAAAATGTAAATCAGAACAACCCTGAGATTCCACCTCACACCAGTCAGAATGGCTAAGATCAAAAACTCAGGTGACAACAGATGCTGGCGAGAATGTGAAGAAAGAGGAAAACTCTTCCATTGTTCATGGGATTGCAACCTGGTACAATCACTCTGCAAATCAGTCTGGCAGTTCCTCAGAAAATTGGATATACCTGTGGACCCAGCTATACCATTCCTGGGCATATACCCAAAAGATTCTCTAACATATAACAAGGACACATGCTCCACTATGTTCTTAGCAGCTTTATTTATAATAGCCAGAAGCTGGAAAGAACCCAGATGCCCTTCAACAGAGGAATGGCTACAGAAAATGTGGTACAGTTACACAATGGAGTACTACTTGGCTTTTGAAAACAGTGAATTCATAAAATTCTTAGGCAAATGGATGGAACTAGAAAATATCATCCTGAGTAGGTAACCTAACCACAAAAGAACACACATGGTATGCACTCACTGATAAGTGGATATTAGCCCAAATTAGCTTGGAATACCCAAGATACAATTCACAGACCACATGAAGCTTAAGAAGAAGGAAGATGAAAGTGTGGGTACTTTGGTCCTTCTTAGAAGGGGGAACCAAATACTCATGGGAGCACATACGGAGACAAAGTGTACAGCGAAGGCTGAAAGAAAGGCCATCCAAAGACTGCCCCATCCAGTATACAGTCACTAAATCCAGACACGATTGTGGATGCCAAGAAGTGCTTGTGGAAAGGAGCCTGATATAGCGGTCTCCTGAAAGGCTCTGGCAGAGCCTGACAAATAAAGAGGCAGATGCTTGCAGCCAACCATTGACCTGAGCAGAGGGTCCCCACTGGAGGAGTTAGAAAAAGGACTGAAGGAGCTGAAGAGGTTTGCAACCATATAGGAAGAACAATAATATCAACCAACGGGACCCCACCCCACAGCTTCCAGGAATAAACTACTGAGCAAGGAGTACTCATGGAAGGATCCATGGCTCCAGCCGCATATGTAGCAGAGTATGGCCTGGTTGGACATCAGTGTTAGAAGTGGTCCTTGGTCCTATGAAGGCTTGATGCCCCAGTGTAGGGGAATTTGAGGGCGGGAAGGTAGGTGTGGGTGGGTGGGTGGAGACCCTCATAGAAGAGGGAGCAGGGAGTGGATAAGGGGTTTCAAGGTGGGGAGAAACCAGGAAAGGTGATAACATTTGAAATGTAAATAAAGAAAGCATTCAATTAAAAAAAACAAAAACAAAGAAAAGAAAAGTTTAATCTCTTACTGAATTCTGTTTCTCCTTAACTTATAACCTGGGCTTTATACTTTTGTGTTAGCATTCTGTACTGGATAGTTTTGTGTGTCAACTTGACACAAGCTGGACTTATCACAGAGAAAGGAGGTTCAGTTGAGAAAATGCTTCCATGAGATCCAGCTGTAAGGCATTTTCTTAATTAGTGATCAAGGAGGGAAGAGCCCCTGTGAGTGGTACCATCAGTGGGCTGGTAGTCTTGGGCTATATAAGAAAGCCAGCTGAGCAAGCCAGGAGAAGCAAGCAAGCCAGTAAGGAACATTCCTCCATGTCATCTGCATCAGCTCCTGCTTCCTGACCTGCTTGAGTTCCAGTCCTGACTTCCTGTCCTGATGAACAGTAGCATGGAAGTATAAGCTCAATAAACCCTTTCCTCCCCAACTTGCATCTTGGTCATGGTGTTTGTACAGGAATAGAAACCCTGAATAAGACATATTCTGTCTAAGCTCCACCCCACAGTTATAGTGGGCCTGACCCACTATAAGAGGGGTTACTTGCTCCCTTCTACATCTCTTGGTCTCTTGTTTCTCTCTTGCTCTGTCTGTGCTTTCCCTTCCCCTCTCCCTGTTCCTTACCCACCCTCACCCCAACTCTCTCTATATGCTCATGGCCAGACTCTACTCTACTCTACTACTCTCTCCCCCTTTCTCTCTCTGCCTTTCTCTGCCTCTACTACCCTATTAACTCTCCTCCCCATGCCCTCAATAATCTCTTCTGGCTGGTCCCTCCTAGGATGCCTTGGCATGTGCCTGCTGAGACATCCCCTTCCTCTTTAACTCACCACACCTCCATAGAACATTTCCTTCCCTCTTTATCTTTTTATAAACACATAATTTTGGAAATGTTTGTTTGAATGTAAAATGTGCACTGAAGGCTCATGTGTTTGAATACTTAGTTCTTGTCTGGTGGACCTGCAAGCATCAGCCCCAGGCTTGATTCCAGGATCTCATATAGAATAGCCAGACATTGTATTGTGCACTGAGCATGTGGAGACAGGCAAATGCATGCGATCACTGGGCCAGCCAATATGCCTGATGTGAGGAAGTGCAGGTCAATGGGAGAAAAATCTTATGTCTAAACCATTGTATAAACCACATCAGAGAATCGAGAATGATGGAAGGCATATAGATAGTGGTTTCAGGTGTTATAATGAGCTATTAACAGAAAATTTATTTAAAACAAGTCCTCATATAACATATGGCAGGTAGTAATAAGTGATCATAAGTATTATATTCAAGAAAGAACTCCTTAATGGGAGCTGAAGAAATGGCTCATAAGTTACTCTTGATACTTGAATGAGTGACAACATTCATCTATACATTCATTTCCATCACACCACGTGTGGCCATGTAGTTCACAGACACACATGTAGAAAAACTATTCATACACATTTAAACTAAAGCAAAACAACTACCAAGTGGCAAATTATTTAGCTATTCTTGTCATATATCCAATATATTTATACACATATTACATCTTTAAGCAAGTTGTCAATATTAATTTTTCCTACAACACACAATATGGTTTTATGGAAGAAGAAACTGTGGTAGAAAATATGGCTGCCCTCTGGACATACATATGGTACATAAACAGTGCATTAATGGGACATGCACTTTGAAGTATTAACCTAGCTACTTTCTTATCACATAAGAGTGATTCTCTGAGCCTATTATTACTATGCTATATTTAGCATATTATCAACATATATTTTTTTCTGTCAAAATTCCACTATCTTCTATAAAATCCTGAAATTTGAAGAAATGGAAAAAAATGTTATTTCTTTTATAAATAAACAACATACTAACACCTGTAAGCAAGACAAACAAAAACTTGATTTTTGCTCTCTAGACCCAGAGGACTGGAAATTTCCACTTTACCACAAAAATACGTAACTAATTTTTTTAAAAAGCATATCTGAATAGTATACATAGTTTAATGAACCAAGATTCACAAAAGATATCTGAGTGTATGGAGAGATATCCCAATAGTGATCATGACTACAGTAATAAAAATATGTTTTTCACTTTCTTTCAAATAGAATCTATTGTATCTTGGAAGTAAAATTGAGGGTTTTTTTTTTTTTGTCAGCATCATTAATGTGATCCCATGGCATATACAATTGACTAATTAATGTAATTTAAGCTCTATAAGGCAGACAAAAATTCCACAGTCGGCATCAAGACTAAAAATCCTTGCCATTTGGAGGAAATTACATAATTCAAGAACATGGTGAGTGTCTGAATTTCATTTCTCTAATCTACCATTAATTTCAACATTCACACTTCCTACATTTACATGACTCATAGCAGAACTAAATGCTTCCATTTATGCACCTTCCACACTAGCCTGATTAATTACAATAATTTCTTGTCTATTAAAATTTTCAGGTATTTTCCAAACTTTACGATTTGCTTGGTATACCTTGACCAAATCATGCAATACAAACTATATTGAATTTTAAATGACTGAGTACAATTTTATTTACTTTTCATGTACATTACAATTATTGTTCACAAACACATTCAACATGTTTGCCATTGCTTTGATTTTAGAATGAAATAATATTTCTACTTTGGGAAATATGATCAACAGAATCATTGCCTTTAAAATATTCAATTAGAATCATCCTTATAGTGACATCTTTTTGGTGAAAAAATATTCAATGAGAGAAATTTAAAATATAGAGACAAACCAGCCTCTCTATAAGAAGAGAGAAAAGCAACATTTTGTAATGGAAATAATTTTTCATAATATTCAATTTCTACTATTTTTGCTTAAAACTAAACTACAATAAACACAACTATATAAATATCCTCAGAATTTAACATAAAATGAAAAAAAGATTTTGTTTTTCATTTAGTATTTCAATGTTTTGTTTAACTTTTCTGTGAACTAACAACTTTAAGTTTGGCTTATACATACTTCCTATTGCATGATGCAGAAAAAAATGTTTTACTTGTTTCAAATTATGAATTCTCCAATTTGTACATGAAATCAATATAGAAAACAAAATTAAAACGTGCAAGCAGATTACGAAAATGTCCTAATAAAGTCAGGAATCACATATGATATAGTTGTGAATAGCATTTTACTTAGTGCTTTTATGAATCTAGGTAAATGGAATAAAATAGGTGTTAACTCCTTTGTAATAGGCTATTTTTTAGTGATTTTTGACATACCTGAGTAAAGCAGAATGAAAAAGGACCTATTAGTATTATAGTAATAGAAAGCAAATACTAAGTATAATCTAAGACTTAAATTACAGCTACCGTAAGTACAAATATCATTTCATACCTGTCTTCGGTTCCACTGAGAAGTATGGCTGTCCTTGAAGAATACTATAGACCACTCGAGCACTGTTGCCATAGGTAGGATCATCAGCATCTGTTGCTGTCACTTGTACAACAGAAGTCCCTAGGTGACAACCAAATTGGCTTTGGATTAAATTGCCAAGTACAAGGGCACTGAAGAATTTACAAACTATCAGAAATTTTAGATTATACTTATTCATTATATTTAATTTATCTTCACCAAGGAACATGAAATACAAATCTAGTATATTTTGTTATTTAAACCAAACAAAAGAAATAAAAGTTAATAACAATTCTTAAAATAGGTGATATGAAAATGTTTAGGTAAAAATACTAAATAAATATAATGAATGATGAATATTAGATTTAAATCAACTCAGAACCAAATGAGGTTGAAATATTAGGTGTCTCCTTCATCATGCTCAGGTGACAAGTTTTCATCCAGAGCATTGTTTCAAGAATCAACGACTATCCAAAAGGCAGTCTAAGAGCTTAGAACAAGCTGGTGCTCATCTCATATGTGCCATCAAGAGTGAAAGAGAGCCGGGCGGTGGTGGTGCACGCCTTTAATCCCAGCACTTGGGAGGCAGAGGCAGGTGGATTTCTGAGTTCGAGGCCAGTCTGGTCTACAGAGTGAGTTCCAGGACAGCCAGAGCTATACAGAGAAATCTGTCTCAAAAAAAAAAAAAAAAAAAAAAAAAAAAAAAAAAAAAAAAAGAGTGAAAGAGAAAATGAAATCTGTAATTGTATAGTGAATATTTTGTCCGTTTAACTTTATTTTGAGTGATTACTCTATCTCCTTGATAAGTGTTCTATTTCTATTTGTTTTTACATCTTCATTTAAAAATACTGAATTAAAAATTTTATCCAATTTTTTACAAGGTTGAGAAAGAATGGCATTGTAAAACATCATTATGTAGTTTGACTACAACATAATCTATCCACTCCTCCTTAGTTTCCCTCAGTAAAGGACAGGCCTCCCAGGGATATCATCCGAACATGGCATTAACAAATTGAAATATTAGGCTACATCCTGCATATTAAGACTTGATGAGACAACTCAGTAGGAAGACTGGGACCCAAAAGCAGACAAAAAACATTTGTTTTCTAATGAAACACACAAAATGGGTGGATCCAGATGGGAGAGGAGTAAATGAGGAGCTAGGAGGAAAACTGAAATAAGGATATATCATATCAGGAGAAAGAATATCTGTTTTAATTAAAAGGAAAACAAAGTGAGAATATTGATTCCAAGCTCTGTTTTTTCCCCTGCACTTAGAATTGTAAGCTTTAAATCAGCATAATTACTTCATGCATTTATGCATATATTATCATGCAATTTATATACTACCTAATACATAAGGAAAAGTTACCATTCTATACATTGTTTGAATATTATTTTGTTTACAGTAATTTTAAATTTACTATCATCTTGACATATGGTTGACATATATTTCTTAATGTCTATTGTCACTAATATTTTTTGAAAATTCCACTCAATTTTCATATTATAATATACCTTACTAATTCCATCTCCCTTTGATGAGAACTTATTAAGTTATTCTCACAAATATTATTTGTGTTTCATTTCTTCTTTGCTAAACTTTATCAATTATACCTCATAAAACCAATATGGTCAGTAGTGTATAATCATAAATGAGTGTAAGTATTACATTTTAAATATTTGCAAATATGATAGCTTATATAAATGTTTAGTTATCAGAATATTTAAATTATTTAATAAAATGCATGTACAAACATATTTGATAATATTTGCTTATAAACATGCTCATATAGTTTGATGTTGCATGTGGATAGGTGGGGCCACTTTTTTGGGTGCTAGATAGAGATCAATCCTGAACATCAATACTAACAATCTATCCAGCTTGGTATTTGAAACAAGTTCTTTTCCTGACCTGCACCTCACTGAGTAGATCATGTTGAATACCCAGTGTACTGGCTGGTTTTGTGTGTTAACTTGACAAAAGATGAAGTTATCACAGAGAAAGGAACTTCAGTTGAGAAAATGTCTCCATGAGATCCAGCTGTAAGGCATTTTTTCAATTAGTGATCAAGGTGGGAGGGCCCCTTTTGGGTGGTACCATCCCTGGCCTGATAGTCTTCAGTTCTATAAGAGAGCAAGCTAAGAAAACCAGGGAAAGCAAGAGAGGAAGTTACATCCCTCCATGGCCTCTGCATCACCTCCTGCTTCCTGACCTGCCTGAGTTCCATTCCTGACTTCCTTTGGTGATGAACAGAAACATGGAAGTGTAAGCTGAATAAACCCTTTCTTCCTCAACTTGCATCCTGGTTATGATGTTTGTGCAGGAATAGGAACCCTGACTAAGACACCCAGCAAAATCAGAAATCTTTCTCTGAGTCTCCCAGAGCTGGAATTACAAGTGTGTACTGCCAGTTTTTTTCCATGGATCCTGGAATTGAGCTCAGATTCTTATGATTTCATGGCAAGCAATTTACTGTTACATTTTCTTTTTTTTCTTTTTCTTTTCTTTTTTTGCCTAGTGTCTGAATGTAAAGTGTTTCAATGCTTATCTTTGCTCTTTGGCAAAGTGTAATTTCCTCTAAGATTTTATAAAATATATAAAATATGCTCTGAGTGTAGATTAAATGAAACTTTTTATCTCATTGAAGTCAATCAATTCAGTAAAATAATTTGCTTGTGTGCATAATAGTCATGCTTCTTGATTCTGGAGTAAAAATCATCCAAAACAAAACAGTAGATATATTATGTAGTCTCAAAAAATAACCAATTTGCATATACCCAATTAACATATCCAATGATAAAATCACCCATTAGATAGAAGTATGATACTATGTCAAACACACCTAAAATCTATTTTAGTAAACATGATTAATTGGAAGAGGAAACATACCAAACTTCACTGTCATTATTGTTGCTACTCTTGGCAGGAAGCACTTTGATGTCATGGAATAGAATACACCTGCTATGTCACTGACATGCACATCAGTGTACTGATATTTACAGACTACAGGTACCAATAATTCTCTTGTTTTCAGTTTTAATTTAACTAACAGCTGAAGGCACATGTCTCTAAAAGATTAGGGTCTAAATTGTGATGCTTCAAATTGAACACATACACAATATTTATCTTTACAATCCTACCCCCAGTGTAAAAACATCAGTAATATAATTGAATGAATAAAACAAGATAAAACATGTTGGTTAAAATGTCTATATGGTATAATTTCTGCATGGATCTGCATCAGGCTCTCTGCGTATAGGCTGTGTTTCTTTGCCTTGGATTTATTGTTGGACTTCTAAGAGTGTGAGTATGGGTGTCTCTGACTTTTTTGACTGTTCATGAAACACTTTTCTTCATACTACATTGCCTTGTCCAGCCTTGATATTCGGTATGTACCTAGTCTTATTGCATTTCATTATACAAAAATTAGGTTGATATCATTGTAAGGCCTACTCTATTTTGAAGGGTAATAGGAGAGAAGTGGATCTGGTTGGGGGGAGTCAGAGGAGGGGATAAAGGGGAACCTGTGGTGTGTATGTATTATATGAATGAGCTTTACCCTTCAATAATAAAACCAACAAGGATAACTTTTATAGATATATTGTCCTATATTACAGTCCCATTTTAAATATTTTATTTATATACATGAATTACATACTGGGTAAGGAAAATGCTGTTGAAGACGTACTATAAAAATTTTACAATGTTTGGTATAAAAGTAAATGAAGAATTTACATTTTGTTTTGTAATAAAAAGATGGTGAAAGACTTTGCAGGAAGAGGCTTTCTATTGTTTTCTTGTTTCTCTATTATTGCTTTGCTTTTATGAACACAATTTGGTTTGTGATTTACAAGTAAAAAGGTTACAAAAGGATTAGTAGTGGGGGTTTTGGATACTCAGAGAGACCGTGGGCCAGCAGCACTCTGCTGAGTTGCACAGCTGCCAGCAGTCTTCTGGTAACTAGGTGGAGATCAGGGAGTATTCCCTATAGTCAAAGTAGAGTTTATTGTTTGTTTTCTTCTGGATCACAAGGTGCACTTGCGGGATAAATTGGGAGAGAGGCGTTGGAGGGAGAGCTGGAAAAATGTACACTGAGGGACTTTTTTTTTTTTTCTAAGTAACTTGTTAAGAGATTGTTGTAATAGTAATTTAGAGAAGTAGTTATTGATAGAAGGAAAATTCACAAGCCATTTATTGAACGCAATGACAGATATACCAAAGGAACAGAATCTAATAAATATAAAATGTAAAAATATAAAATAACAAAAATAAAGCTTTTTCCAAACCTTCCAAATGGGTAAATGAAGATTGAAGGAAGCTAGCATGTCATCAGTTTTCTTCCTATCTGACCATCCCTAGAACAATATTTTTTCAGATACTTATTGCAAAAACAGCATCTCTTTACTTACCCACAGGAGACATCTCAGGAACCCCTGCTGTGTATGGGCCATCAAGAAATTTGGGTTCATTGTCATTGATATCCTGAATCTTGATAACAAACTCTGATTCAGGCTCCACAGGCTTGTTGGTGAGTCTGTCCAGAGCTTGGGCTCTAAGTGTGTAATAGGCCTGCTCCTCCCGGTCCAGTCTCTTGGTAGCATGGATATCACCAGTGTTCTCATCAATAATGAAAATTGAACTTGCCCCTTCGCCTGACAAGATATATTTGATGGAACCATCTCCTTTATCAACATCAGAGTGAAGCTGGTGAAAAATTCATGTGAGATGAGATTAACTTAAGAGAGTCAGCAATATAAAGTTATGTAAAAGTCATTTTCATGTCACAGCTGTAAGAAATTTCATTGTTTTTGGAAAGATGATCTGAGTGCTTATTGTGCTAAGAAGCCAGAATATAAAATGTGAAATCCTGCCGGGCAGTGGTGGCGCACTTGGGAGGCAGAAGCAGACAGATTTCTGAGTTCGATGCCTGCCTGGTCTACAGAGTGAGTTCCAGGACAGCCAGGTCTACACAGAGAAACCCTGTCTCTAAAAACAAAAACAAAAACAAAAAAAAGTAAAATCCAACACTGGGAAAGAGTAGATTTTATTTCTCATTTCTAAACATATCTCCATGCCATTCCTAAATATATATATTGAATACATATGCATGCATATAGTTGATTTTGATTTGACTTTCATGCTATGGGATTTTTCTGTGTAATATTTGTAAATTTAGTTCTGAGATAGTAATTAATTTGTATATATATTTCACTCCTATCTCCCCAGTCTGTCCTCATTTACAGTCCTCCCTTTGATTAATCAGCATAGATGAAAGTCTAGTATATTAATTGTTCAGTATTTTAAATTTTGAAGCTTAAAATTATTGCTCTGGAAAGTAGGGATTTTAAGATAATTTGTGCATGGGATTCAACTCAACAGTTCCTGAAATACCAAGAATTGCAATAGATTTGCATGATTAACTCTAGCTTCAGCAGCAGGGTAACACTTTCTGATTTGTATTTCATATCTGACACTGACCCTGCTATATGTGAGGACATAACATTGAACAGAGCAACCTTGGGAAGTAAGCATAGGGATAATTACATAATTTCCTCAACTTCATAACCTGAGAAAGATGTGATCCGATCTATCATTCACCAATTGCTCATCACTTGGATTTATTATCATCTAGGACTTTGCTTAATAACACAAAAGCCAATTTACCAAATAATTAAAATTTTCATTGTCCTACACTATTACATTTTCATTTATCAAAGGATTAGTTGTTAAAAATAGAAAACTTTGGAAAGCACTTAAGATGCTGTGGGCACAGCATTTTCATCTATTCATGATGTGGAGGATGCAGGCTGTGCTGTCTACAATTCCGCAAGCGATGCTTCTTACAGCTGTGCTTCAGGATGTTAAATACTTAACTTATCCTTTTTTTTCTGAATAAATAGCACAGAAAGGCATTCTGACATGAGTTATATATGTATGTGAGTGCGGTATATTATTTTATCTTTGGTATGTGTGAGTCAGGGAGGTATATTTATGAATCATGTGTATTAACAATCTATGAGGAAAGTGAATCACCTAACTATCTCAAATTACACTGAGAATTACTGATATGCATATTAGTATATTATATATGTAATAAATATATAGAGTAATAGATATGTAATATAAGTTGTTATATTTGAGTGAAATAAATCTTAGATATCACCTATTTATTGTTATCAAAACAGTATCTCACTGAATGTTCATAAATTTCTTACAAATCTTAACAGACAAAGAAACTGATGCAGAAAATGACTGAGTACGTTGTCTGTCAAGGAAAAAACTGCTCTCTATAGCAAGAAAATGCTAGAAACTCATTGGTTTGTGTGAATGTTAAGTCTACAATATTTAGACACCAATGCTTTCTCGGGGATAAGAGTTGTGACCTTATGCAGGAGGACATGCAGAATTACCAAAAAAGAAATTGTGTGAAAAGGAGGTACAACTGATTTTCTCTGGCATACTTTCCATAGCTGAAGCTTGGGACTTCACTGTAGCTTTCATGAAATCATTTTCTAACAAATAAAAACAGTCTATTCTTTCTACTTATGAGAGTAATAGACCCCACCTTCAGCAACTCAAAGCAGAACATGCTGCTCTGAGACAAAAGCAGATGCAGTAAGATGCTGTTAAGCAGCTGCTGAGATCCTAAGTTACTTACCAGCTACTCTGCTAACCCTGCTTCTACTTGTCTATATAGGTGCAGCACCTGGGAAGTCCTCATGCTTGCCATTAAACGACTGTCGAAGATCCAGGAACTTCAAAGGCATAGTGATACATATCTGTCATATATGGATTGTGTCTCTTGATGAAATTTCAGGTAAATTACATCCAGGATTCCCATTTTCAGAGCCAAATTATATGCGTCATTTTACTAATTCTAGTCAACTGATCCTTGTTTAAAGACATGGTTGTGGAGTGGCTTTGTCATTTGGTAGGTACAGGAAAGATGATACACATTCTGTCTCAACCATGAACTTCAGTATGAGCTCTGATGCTAAGTTTTACATTATCATGTTGATTGTTTTGCAAGACTGAGATCACAAGAGAGTTTAGAGACTGATGATTAATACTATTTGTTTTGCCATTCATTCAAAAATCTCATTGCTTTTTTTTCTACCACCCTCTTTCCTAATACAAACATACACATGTAATTTCACAAGGACACAGAACATTGCCTCCTCTCTGTGACTGATAACGTCATCTGGGCTGATACTATCCCTGATCATTGCCACACTGTACAATACATTTTTGTTGAAATCAATACGCTGTTCTTGCAAGGTTAGCATGAGCTACTTTGGTTAAAAATAATGACCATCATTGGATATTCTCACATGTACATTATAAATCTGGATGCATTATCATAATTCTTTTTTTTAAGTTTGGAAATAGGATTTATTATTCAAATTGTCTTGTTTTCTCCATCCTTATATAACATTGTTTACAGTCTGAAAATAAGACAATATTTTACAGATGTAATGGTTCAACTAATCTTATTTGCGCATCAATGAGATATGTCAGTTGGAATTGCCTGTGGTGTGCAAAGCTGGCAAGCTACCATTGATGATCATATAAAGATCTCCAAAGTAGATCCCAGAAAGTTGTCTTCCAGTCTGCCGTCTGTCCTGGCACTAAATACCCATAATCACATTGCACACATACACACACAGAATTTTTTTCCTAACATAAATCTAATTGCTGTAATACTATCTAGGATTTCTAGAGAATTCCTTTAGAAGGCAGGGCTTAAAAATGAAAGTCAGTAATGGGTATAAGCTGACAGCCATGTGTTCTGCTTAAAGCAGTTTTCTCTTGCAAACCAAACCACAGTCTTTTATTTGCACATAAATTTAATCATCTACCATGGGTTCCTTTTTGATTATCACACAAATCAGCCCCTTGATTGTTAAAAAAGACAGCAAGCACATTTTTAAACATAGCAATTGAATTCAGAAATCTACCTTCCCTTGTACACACAGACAATTAACTAGCTGGGTGGGATTCTGTCCTGAAATTATCATTTTGACCAGACATAGGCCTAAACTTACTCTGTCTTAGGCTGACCTTTAAATCAGAAATATTCCTAACTTCGTATATTTCTGAAAAGTTGCTTTATTATTGCAGCTGCTTTGTTATTTTGTGTCTGTGAAGTCCCTCATACAATTCATATTGCATTCTTATATGCATATATCTTTTAATGAGACAACCATGCTAAACATTACCAGACCACATTGATTAACTTCATTAAAATATCAACTGCAAATGATAACCATTCCTCAAAGAAAACTGAAATTGAAGGGATGTTAATATATTGGTCAACTTTGCTTTCTTCCATAATCTTTTTAAACTGAGCACTTGTGATTTTCCTTAAAAGCCTCTCTTTATTGATAACTCTTCATGTCTGCCTCTGTAATGCTTAGATAAAGAGGCATGAACTTATATATTTGGCTGTGAGCCTAGCCTCTAACATTTGTGCCATGTCTGTAGTGGTGGTGTGAAGGATTTAGTTTTCTTTAAGGATCTGGCCCCTGAGAACTTGATTATGCTCAATGAGTATAGGAGAAACATAATTTAGGCCTTGTATTTGTTTGGTTTTGATCGGTTTGGTTAGGTTAGTTCTCATTCTTCTCTCTTTTTTTTTTTTTTTTTTTTTTTTTTTTTGGAGGGGGCTTACAATGTTGAGGAGGACTAGTAAGGACTGGGAAGTGGGTGATATTGGATTGTAGTATACAAAATTCTCAAGTAATCAATAAAAATATTATGTTAAAAATAAGAAGCATACAATTGTAGTTCACTGAGTAGTTATAAATAGTATTTCAAATATCACAATGATTATAAAGGTAAATTAATTTACCATTAGGATTGTGCTTCTTAATATCTTCCTTCTATGTTTTATATCATTTAAAATACAAATCTAAACATAGTAAAACTATGAAGGAATTGGTATATTTGATGACAATTTTGATATGGACAGTAACATTAAATTGAGACTCATCTGTCCACACTGATTCATTTACGAGAGTACTAGCAATTACTATAACTCTACACAAGTGTTTTTTCTTGTGAGTTGCCCAGTAAGAAAAAAAATGAAAATAAACTACTAAATACAATCTTATAAGTCTTTGATTTTGTGCATAAGAAAATGGAGTAGTGATGTTGGGACAAAACAAGTAAATTATTTTCATCTGAAGATGATTGCACACACCTCAAAGGATAACACTCAGATAATTATGGATGATTGAGATTAACGAGGGAGCTAGAGTGAAGCCTTCATCAAAAAGAAAATATATATACTTTTTCTATCTGGAGTGATTTATATTAAATATTAACAATCCCACCAAGAAGAATGTTAATTCATTGATTTATGATTATTGATTACTGAATTAAGTGTTTAGTATAGTGTACTTATTGTTTCAAGCCATTCAAGATAGGTACTATTATTACAATTTAAAAATGTTAATATTGTAAGTATTAATGGTAGATTTAAACAGATATGAAGCTGCTTAAATTTACTTATTACATCCAGATTTTCTTTTCTCATTATGACTTTTAATAAATGTTTTCCGTTTGTCAGAAGACACCTTGTAATTATCGAGCTATTGAGGAAATATTGAAAAATGAAACAAGTGTGTGAGTCATCCTTTCTGGTTGAAGTACTCTTAATTTATAATTATCATGTGGTCGAGGATAATGGAACACAATTTACTTATGAAACAGCTTTGATTAAGATGTGTGGTTTAAGAACTTGACTTATTAATTACTATGCATAATGAAGCACAGAACAGCAACGTGATTCAGGAAGTGCAGAGACAATGACAAGATCGGCAAGATATTCTTTTTTCATTTTCTACAATAATAAATAAAAATATAAAGTTACTCATAGTATATAGACAATCTGAATGAGTTCTCAGTAATCCACTTGTGATATATGTTCAGACTGGAATCTTTGTTCATTTACTTAAAGTTATGGTGCTACTTCAAGGTACCGTAGTTGTGTATCTTGACTCCAGTTTGGTCTTTATTGTTTTATATTCGTGATCCTTAATTTTCAGTTGATTTATATTATAGATCCATGTTATAAATGATCACTCAGACTTGAAAGTTAAAAAACAGATAAAATATAATAATGCTTTTTTTGTTTTTTAAAAACACAGAATGCATGCCTGTGGATGTAGTACTTCAAAGCAAAGCTGCCTATACATGTTTATAAATATTCTACAATGAAACAATTGTCTTTGTTCCTTAGAGAAAGTGATCTTGATTTTGTTTGACAAATATGTACATTGGGCCTATAGTGTATTTACACAGAGCTGTAGTCATATGTACAACTTTTTCATGAGATGAAAGAAGATGGCAACTCAGACAGACAGTAGCCTGCCTCACACAGCTGCAACAAATCCCCAATGAAAACTTCACAAACTCACTGTACCACTTATTGGTTTGCTGCTCAGATCCAAAACATTTGCATCACTAGGTAAGTCTTCCCAAAGCCTATTTTTTCCTGATGAAAACTGGAACAGAGAATCACTCACATTTAATACAAATGTGAACACTTAAAATTATCTGGTTTTGAGCTCCCCGGGAAAACTGCACCTTGATCAGTGAGTTATCAGCTCCAAGAATAAACAAGAAGCAATTAAAAACAAATTCTTGAAAGAGCTGACCCGTTTTATTTCAGGGAAAACTTTTCTTTTGCCTTTTAAACTGGATGTAGGTTAGAAGTGAGTTAAACAAGTATTGTCTGAAGCCTGGATCTCTCTACCTAAGAAGAGGTAAGGAAGAAATGGAGAAAAATTGCTTAGCAGTTGTTATAGTGCTGGGTGCAATAAAATCTGTGACACAAAAATAAGAAACAAAACAAAGGCATTGATTTTTAATGTGTGTGATTCATCTTATAGCATCTTTCAAGATCATTAGGAAGTAATCTGTATTATTAAGAGCCCATATATTCTGAGTTATTAGGAAACAAAAAAGGGAGTAAGAAATTCTAGCATGTGCAGTAAAATTGGCCCTTCCTCACAGATCACAGCATATATGGACCAGTGAGCATGATTCTACTTGAAAAGTCTTTGGAATGCTTCAAGTCCATAGCAATTTGGCACTATTTTCCTTGCCCTAACTTCATCTAGAGCATTTGGTACAATGGAGAAAAATGGCAAAAAGAGGTAATTCATCAGATGTTCACCTGGCATTTTGGAAAAAAACACTCACACACATTATAGAGTACATTGCCATAATGGCCCTGTAAACACTTTCTGAAAAGTTCTGAATTGTGCTGTCTTCCCTTATGGATGAATAATTACAACATTAATAGATGATGTAATGGAAATATAATTTTAGCTATGATTTCAGTGCAGAACTTTTATAATCGAAAGAGAAAAATACTTGAATTTCTTCTCTTTAAATAGCAGGATTAACCTGTGTCCAATGTGAACTAATATTGTGAGGGGTTGTAAAATGACAACTATGACTACTTTGTTATGAATAACATTGAACTCGAAGGTAGAAGATAGAAATGGAGAAAGTTCAAGAGGAATGCAGTCAGTGGGAATAGTCAGTAATCAAGCTCATTAATTAGAGTTTAGTAAATGATTTTGAAATGTCTTCACTCTTCCACAACTATTCACAACAATCAGCCGCCATAAAATCAACCAGTCCTCATTAGCTTGTTCAACTACTTCCACTACTGAATTCCACGTCCTCCTTTTCTGTTCACATACACTTATTCCAAGCATGCATTTTATTCATAGGTAACTCCCTGTTTCAAAGTATATCTCCTGAAGAGCCTGATAAGCTAGTCTGTACATTGATTCTCCCAGTGACTAATGAAAATCACCTATTTTGTACAAAGGTCCTCGCATATGTCATTTGTCTTTCTGATAACAACTGTAGAACTCCAATGACAGACTTTCATAAGAAATGCATAAATCAAAGTAGAAATAGAGAAAGTAGGTGCTGCAGAATTCCAAACTTGATAGAAATCGTACCCCATGCTAGAGTATTTTATTGGATATTCCTGTTTTACACATGCTCACAAATGTGAATTTTATATCAAATATCAGTGATAATACTTCATTTTGTTGTTTTTATTTAATAAATGAAACAAAATTACCTAGGCTTGATAACCTTTCTAATTCCTTCATCAGTAACAAAGTTCAGAATGAAGCCAGTAAAGAATACCTCAACTAGAATGTTTATTCATTGGCCAGATCTTATCATTGGTCTGAATAAAACTACTCTATGTCCAAGATATGAACCACTGATCTAAAAGAAAGAAAGGAAGACACATGGTATCTGAAAGAAGTTCTTCTATTGTATTGATGATCTCATTTTGAAAGAGAAGAAATATGTTATTACCTAGATATCAAAAGGGAAAATAAACATGTACACAAAATTTTGGTTATAATGTGTTTAGACTGTAAAAAGAATTAAAGAATAATTCAAAAATAATCTCTGGGGTAGCTTTAATAAACTCTAAAACTTCATAAATGAGAAATAAGCCAAGTACGCAGGACAACACTTTTTGTGAGAGCGGTAAATTTTCTCATCCAAAATATAGTCAGTATAAGGATTAATATGATCATAGTCCACCTTGGGTAGCAGAAGACATGAAAGGTATTTTGTTTTGTAAGCAACATCAGATAGAGCAAAATGATGACCAAATCTCCGCTAAATGCTCTGCTCCCTTCTCACATGTCTACAGCTATAGTGCCCTTTATTGCCCGAATCTCTACCATTTTGATAATGTACTTAATGCCGTAAGGATAAACTTCTTCACAAACCATTGTGATAAACTTACTAAATAAATAGAAACAAAGAGAAGGAAATGAGAATAGAATCAGACAATTAGAAATAATTGGAAGACAAAGTCAGTAATTAGGATAAGACATGGTACAAAATTTTTAGGAAATTATCTGAGTTTTCTTGAAGAGACTAGCTATTGCTTTTCTTCCCATAGTTAAGTTATTCTGATGTTATTCAGTAGGAGAACTCCTCTAGTAAGAGCTAGAAGCAGAGGGTGGGTATAAAAGGCAATCTTGCATCACAGCGTATATTCAAGGAGAACTGGATGAGTGAAGATGAATAATGCTGTTGGTGGATTAATGCTGAGCTTCACAAAATTTTATTTAGCTTTCCAACTGATGAAATGTTTGATTTTAAGAAAGTTGTATGTTATCTGATTTTCTTCCCAATCATATATATTTCAATGCAGGATACTTTGTTCCTTCTTTCCCCATGTGTATTACCCACAGGGCTTGATTCTATTATCCATATTTCAATAGACATGGGATTCAAGAGAACTAAATCCAACATTTCAGCAACATGGCAACAATCACTCCAAACATCCAGAATAGCTTAAATCAATGTATAATTGTATTGTACAACAAGAAATATAAAAATAGCTAAGTGGCTGAAAGTCTAGTGTTCTAATGTTATCTAAAACTGGACAAGCCAACGAAATAATCTCAGGTTATGTGTGTAGTCAGTAAGTATGTAATTCCACCCCATGGGCACTGTTGATTCCAGACACTGCAAAGATCGGTGTAGCATTTAGGTGTACTGCTTCTGCTTAGTTTAAAATGTAGGACC
>CM052711.1:89498912-89543114 GCA_028551405.1 Uromys caudimaculatus | reverse complement strand
CACCTCGATGGCCACCAGGGAGAAAGGAGAGGACTTTGGGCCTGAGGGTGCTAGTGGCCCCAGTAAAAGGGAATGGGTGGGTGGGTAGGTGGGAGGAGGAATTCCCTCACAGAGGCGGGGAGGGGGAGGGGACACGGGGTTTCCAAAGAAAAGGGGAATCATCGGAAATGTAAATAAAGTATCAAAAATAAAGAAAAAATAATAATAAAATAAAATAAATAAATAAATAAATAAATAAATAAAACCAGAAAAAAAAAATTATGGAAGGGGCAAATAAAACTCCAGATAGTAGCTTATGTCTACTTTTCAATAGATGCCAAAAAAATAAAAAAAAAAATAAAATAAAATAAAATAAAATGTAGGACCATATAACTCTACTAACAGTTAAAATCAGTATTTTCAAGAACATGCTCAAAATCTTCTATCTTTAAGAAATGTCATATATATATATATATATATATATATATATATATATATATATATATATGATTTTATCCTACACTTTTGTAAAATTTTACCCTACAGTGGTTACTTAGCAATGAGGTGAAAAAAATAAAGGAAACTGCCTTAATTTCTGAGTACTTGGATTGATAAATAACATGTGCTTATGTATACCAGATTGCAATTTGGTCAAGATAATTCAACAGAAGAAAGAGCTTTTGATTTAAAATTTTATGTCAAGAACACATACAAAATATCCTTAAAGGGAATGACAATACAATACATGACCTACAAAGACAAATCTAAGAAGAAGAACATGTATTAACAATGACACATTATAAAGAGAACTTATAATTTTACTAAGATCTAATACACAATTCCATTTAGGATCACTTAAATGTCTAAGTAAAGTCATTTGCTCTTTCATTTTCTGAGATGTACAATATATATTTTCTATGTACTTCATACGATCACATTATGGCTAAAAGCTTCAGTTGTTGTCTTCATTATTTTCCTATAGCAGGAAGAAAACACTATAACCAAGGCAACTAATAAAAGAAGGATTTATTTGGGTTATAGTTTCAGAGGAATTAAAGTCCATGATGTCAAAGTGGAGGTATGATGCCTGAAGCAGGAGACTGAGGGCACACACTTTAAATCCACAAGATTAAAACAGAGTTCACAATCTCAAATTGGAATGAGTCTTTAAATTTCCAAAGGTCATCTACCTCCTCCAACAAGGCCAAATATCCATAGCCACCTCAAACTGCATCATCATCTGGGGATCAAATATTCAAATACAGATATTATAACAGACATCTCTTTCAAATTATATCAACGTAAGCTATTCAGAAGTCCTTGTAGCACTGTGGGGATAATAAGTCCTGGCACTGTCCCACTATTGATAAACACTAATGCGCAAGATTGCCTTTAGAGGACATGATTTGGGACAGATGTTTACATCATGATTGTAAATGCTATTTTGATTTATTAAAATATTTTTATTGAAAAAAGCAAATTTGAAATGAGTTTCATTTATAATTGCAGATGATTCAAAATAATGAGAGGGGAAACTATATTTCTATAACTTATGTGTACATATGCCAAATATAAACTAGCAGTAAACACTACACTGGTGGAAACTGGGCTTCCTTATTCATTATATGGGGCTGTCTTTGTTTTAGTTGCTGCTATGGTCTGTTTGTTTGTTTTGTTTTCAATATATTTATACCACAGTTGTCCCCCCCTTTGCTCCTTCCAATCTTCCTTTACCCCAGATCTATGCTTCTTCTATTTCTCTTCAGAAAATGTGACCAAGTTATGAAGGAAATCTTGAATTATTGACGAAATCTCATTAAGCATCTCTTCTGCAGAAGCAGTTGTTCTATTATTCCTATAAAAACACACTTTACTTGTAAACTCAACCTTAATATTCTCTGCTTATATGTAGTTTCATGTCTATTTCACTTAAATGAAAAGAGGAGAATAATCTTGTGTAAACACTCTGGAAATGAGGTATTTATTTTTTCTGACAAAGTATTATTATAGGCATTGTGTTGTAATTTTATATATGAGGCAGTAAAAAAAAAAAGTATAGAATTTCCCAGTCTATACTTGGCCTCTCATAATGTAATGCCCATGGCACATATTTCTATATGATTTTCCTATGCCTCCTGCTAAAACAGAATAATTATAGCCTTCAGACATTTAAAAAAAATTTGCATATCAAAGTTTAGATTGGTAGTCAGTATGTTAACTTTGTGATTTCTCTGACATTAATATGAAAGATAGTTTGCAGTTAAAGTTAAAAAGGGAAATATACCATAAAATAACATTTTACCATGTCAATTGTTACAATAATCACTACTTTTATGGAAAGTGAAATGTGGTAAAATGATGTAACTTGTAAATTAATGCAATATGCTGTGGTTTTTGATTCCTATTTCTCACTTCCTACCATGATTATATTTTTCTGATTTTCTACAGTTTCCCTTATGCCTCACGTTCAGAAACCTACATTACAATGCCTAGGCTTTTCCTGGAAATAAATCAATCAGATTCCATGCTGCAATTATCCATGCATTACATTGACCTAAAGTAAAACTCAAAGAAGAGCAAATAGCATGAAGCAGTGATCAGTATGTGTTTCTCTAAGTAACAACTTTGATAAATGCTAACATTTTGTTGAGTTTTGCTACTGCTTATATTTTTTTCACATATGATTACCTTATTTTTATTTTCTTTACAAAACTGTTTCCAGTACAATTATGCTGAGTGTTATGTTTTAAAACATTTACTGTTACCATCATTGGCAAAATATCTTACCTAATCCTTGAACTCTATCTACAGCCTGGGGTGTGATAACATTATTTTACCTACTTTTAATACTTTCAATTACACTTACCAACAAAAGAACAATAGATATATATGTTCACTGAAATTGCTCATATTTATTTTTCTGTAGAGAAAATATTTCAAGATATTCCAGATGAAGAGCAGGAACCTAACACCCTAAACAAAGTGGTGAACTTACAAGGGATAGTGTCTAAATTTTAGGAATAAATGAAGAGAAGAGGAAGGAACATGGATGGCAAAGAAAGTGAAAATGAGTTGAGAAAGAGAAAGTGCTTCTCTGTTACTGACAGCCTTAGAAAGGAAGTTGGTGCAATGAACAAAATCCTTCAAGGCAGGGCACCAGTAGTAGAAGAGCTAAAGACAAAAGCATTGGATAACAACTTGCTAAGAGAAGTGCTATGACTCACTTGTATTTAAGAAAGATTGCTTAAATATTAAAATATACACATTTTAACTGGAAGTTTATGGCTCTTGGCCAAGAGTTTCAGTTTTTTGCATAATGAAGAGAACCAGGCTGCACACTGAGGCAACATTTGAAAAAGGGCAAAAATGCAGAGAATGAGGAGAACATGGCCTGCCTAGTGCTGGGGAATGCAGGGATAAGGCTCAGATCACCATACTGAATCAGTGGGAAAAAGAGGCAAAACATCCTAGACATAGAGTTATCCTTACAAAAACTGCCATAGTGAACACGTGCACATATCCTCCCACACTGTCTGCTTTGGTTGTTTTAATGCACGGTGAAAACATAAATTATATGCTAGCTCTACCTGGAGGGGAGCTAAACAGTATGTGCTTATCCTATAACAAGCTTATTTTGAGGTAGATGCCCTGAAGACTCAGTTGATGTACTGTGATTTAGTGTATTCACAATTCCCTCTTACACAATATGCAAACCACAAAGTTCACCCTGTCCCTTTTTCTTATCCTTGAAACTCCCTAATGGAGTCTTTCTGCTTTGCTCCTTTGAGAAAGCACTCCTTTGTAGCATCATTTCTGGGGTTTCATTGGGGCAAAATGACAAAGCCCAAAGGAGATTTCAAAACCACATAATTTGAACCTCAGGAGACGTTAAAGAGAAATAAGAGAGATATCTAGCAGGCTATTACAGAACAAATAGATAATATTGTCTTCAAAACATAATATCTGAAAACAGAATAAACAAATAAGTATACCAGAGTGAGAAAACTTACTTAGTCATTGCAATTTAACTAAAACCAAAGGCAGAAATTTAAAACAATGTTCCAAGAGAAAAAGATGAAGGATTAGAATAATCAGATAATATATACAACCATTAGGACAAAAGTAGTGAAGTTATGTCATTTTCAAGTCATTCTATTTTGTTCTATCAATATTATAAGACTAGTGCCATATATTATCTCAGAGTGATCCTTAAATTATTATAAATATTGTATGATGTACTGGAGGTTAAATGAATTCTTAAACATATTGACCATACTTCTAATGAATGGAATATAACTCTCCAAATACCCTACTATTTTAAACACCACCAAACTCATTCTCAGAGTAAAACTGAAATGTTTGGCAAATGACTAAATATCTATTGTCACTACAAATGATATGTTTTACAATCAAAGTGGTTGGTCCAAGGTTTGGTTTGGCTGATTCTTGCTAAAATATTGAAATTACTTTCAATTTTATACCTTCTTAATTATACAGACAACACCTAATCCTAGTGTATGTCCACCTTTAAAGACTTGTTATAAGGTTCAAGTGAGGTACTGTGAAGTAGACCTGATTACATAACCCTTTTCACTACAAAAGGTCTATTTTCATTATACTCACAGAAAGATCAACTTGCAGATCCAGGTACTCCACTACTTTGTATACATGAATGAATTCATAGATATGGCTGATTATATTTGCACCATTTAAATTCACATTTGCATATATGTACACAAACACTTGGATAATTTTTTAAATAAATAATAAGCAGTATGAAATGGAAGAATGCCATTCCTAAGAATCTAGTTGGACTCTTATTTAAAACATCCTGTATAGAAAAGAAGGCTCAATGCCCCAGTGTAAGGAAATGCAAGGATGGGGAGTTGAGAGAGTGGGTGAGTGGGGGCACACCCTCATAGAATCAAGGGGAGAGGGTATGGGATAGGAGATTCTGGGGCGTAAATCAGGAAAGGGGATAACATTTGAAATATAGATAAGGAAAATATTCAATAACAAAAAAAGATACCTCAGACTAAAATAAAAAAGTTACCTCTAAAAAAAGAAAAAGACTGTCAGAAGTATTTTATATTACATTAATTCGATATTATCTCACAAAAATTATTAATGAAATCTCTGTTTTCATAGCTTTTCACCTTTCCGTAATAATTGTTTTCTTTTTGTGATGTATTAATAATATATTATTACATAAACAGTGACTAACAATACATGTGCCATAAACTATTGGGTATATTTGAAACTAATCCAAGGCCTTATATTTCATAATCCTATCAATGTGTTCGAGACAGATCCAAAGAATATAAAATGGAAATGTGATTATTTGAGTTATAAAATAAGAAAATTGAAGATTGAGGGAACAAAAAACAAACAAGCCAAAAATAGTGTATTGCACAGCATGTGTTCATCATCTTTATTATCACAAGTTAATATATTAAAAACAAAATTCTAGATTGAAAGGCACTAAATATCAAATACTTTGCCTCCAGTTAAGTGGAATTAATGGCTTCCTAGCTGCAGCTTATAGGAAGAAATATGTGTATTTCAAGTGATATCCCTCAAATGATTTCATTCAACATGATCAAGTAATATCTTACTTTGATTTCTTATTTTGGAGCTAGAAATATAAAGTTTAATATTCAGGCTTCAACATAAACTTCTAGGAATCTTAAAAGTATAGACAGTGAATCTCAATACTGTTAACAATGAGGATCAAACCTAAGAAATCAGCAATTGGATTGAAAAGAAAAATACACTGTAAAATCACATTGCCTTAAAGTATGTTACAATTTTGTGATTGGTTACTTTCATAGGCATTATCCTTTGTCGTATGTGTCCCCTCATTTGTAGATTGGACATACTTGTGAAATATAGATACCATGGCAGATGTTTTGAATACATATATGAGTAAGAGACAGTGTCCCAGAATAGACTTCAAGATCCCCACTAAATACTCAACTGAAGCTAATTTTGAAGCTCCTCACAACTACTCCACTGTCTTAATAATACTGATTTACCTAACCCCCCGATTGCCACCACCTTCTCTTTTCTGAATTGATCAGGTGTCTAGCAAATGGCATTATCAACAAGACTGTCTGGTCAGAAAGGTAATGACATTAGGAATCTATAAGCCACTAGAGAGCCAACAGCTGTGTGATAATTGAGCAAGCTAACAGATAATCCTTGGAAGTGACCATCTATGAACATACACACATAAACTTCAAATAAACTCATAGCTGCCTTAACATATTGCATATTATATGACCAAATAATTTTCTTCCTTCCTGTGTCATTTCATTCTCTTCTGTCTTTCTTCTGCATTCTTCTACTATCTTTTTTCTTTCTCAGATTTCAGTGCTTTACTTGTAATTCAGGATAAACAGATTAGATTATTAAGTATAAATTACTTTATAAATGGGGCTACAAGAATATTAATATTTTTAATCTGTTCTAAATATCATTGGCTATTTCAAAAGATAATATAATATTTGATTCAAAAGTCTAGGTGGAATTCATCTGAGGACATTTACTAGGTTTAAAAATCTTTGAGAGTGCAGTATATTCCTATATCTAATCAGGACATACAGGGAAGCTCATGCATAACCCATAAATAGCCCCATGTCCAGCTAAATCTTAATAAATTATTCACACAGTGAACATACTTAAATTTATGATTGTACATGCTTGTTTTCATAGAATGTTCTAATACAGTCAAAGTGCAATAAATATATTGAAATACTTAGAAGTCTTTATGGATAAATTCTTTTAACTTCACTAATATATTAAACAAGGTTGGATAACTTTTATGTTATTAAGGTGACTTCTGCGCCAAGGTATGCAATTAGACTATTCTATTTCTCACAGTAACTGGTTTCTTGTTATGTCTTACATTTTACCAATCTTCCCAGAAAATATATTACTAAAAATCTAGTGAATGCACAACAAAATTAGTCTACCTCTGCTTAGAAACTAGCTTCATGTCTATGTTATACATATTAAAAATAAGTAGGTCATTTGCTAGTAATTAAGGATGGAAATCAATAAACATAAGTGTGTGGGTTCATTTCTGGGTCTTCAATTCTATTCCATTGATCTACCTGCCTGTCACTGTACCAATACCATGCAGTTTTTATCACTACTGCTCTGTAGTACAGCTTGAGATCAGGGATGCTGATTCCTCCAGAAGTTCTTTTTTGTTGAGAATAGATTTTGCTATCCTGGGTTTTTTGTTGTTCCAAATAAATTTGAGAATTGCTCTTTCTAAGTCTATGAAGAATTGAGTTGGAATTTTGATGGAAATTGCATTGAATCTGTAGATTGCTTTTGGCAGGATGGCCATTTTTATTATATTAATCCTGCCAATTCATGAGCATGGGAGATCTTTCCACCTTCTGAGGTCTTCTTCAATTTCTTTCTTCAGAAACTTGAAGTTCTTGTTATACAGATCTTTCACTTGCTTGGTTAGAGTCACACCAAGATACTTTATATTGTTTGTGACTATTGTGAGGGTTATCATTTCCCTAATTTCTTTCTCAGCCTGTTTATCCATCGATTAAAGAAGGTTACTGATTTGTTTGAGTTAATTTTATATCCGGCCACTTGCTTAAGTTGTTTATCAGCTGCAGCAGTTCTCTGGTGGAGTTTTTCGGGTCATTTAAGTACATAATCATATCATCTGCAAATAGTGATATTTTGATTTCTTCCTTTCCAATTTATATCCCTTTGACCTCCTTTTGTTGTCTAATTGCTCTAGGTAGAACTTCAATTACTATATTGAATAGATAGGGAGAAAGAGGGCAGCCTCGTCTAGTTCTTGATTTTAGTGGGATTGCTTCGAATTTCTCTCCATTTAGTTTGATGTTGGCTACTGGTTTGCTGTATATTGCTTTTACTATGTTTAGGTATGGGCTTTGAATTCCTGATCTTTCCAAGACTTTTATCATGAAGGGATGCTGAATTTTGTCAAATGCTCTTTCAGCATCTAATGAAATGACCATGTCGTTTTTTTTCTATGAGTTTGTTTATGTAGTGGATTACACTGATGGATTTCTGGGTATTGAATCATGCCTGCATCCCTGGGGATCCCTACTTGATCATGATGAATGATCGTTTTGATGTGTTCTTGGATTTGGTTTGTGAGAATTTTATTGAGTATTTTTGCATCAATATTCATAAGGGAAAATGGTCTGAAGTTTTCTTTCTTTGTTGGGTCTTTGTGAGGTTTTGGTATCAGTGTAATTGTGGCCTCATAGAAGGAATTGTGTAGTGTTCCTTCTGTTTCTATTTTGTGGAATAGATTGAAGAGTATTGGTATTAGGTCTTCTTGGAAGGTCTGATAGAATTCTGCAGTGAACTGATTTGGTCCTGGGCTTTTTTTGGTTGGGAGACTTTTAATGACTGCTTCTATTTCTTTAGGCATTATGGGACTGTTTAAGTGGTTTATCTGATCCTGACTTAACTTTGGTATTTGATATCTGTCTAGAAAATTGCCCATTTCATCCAGATTTTGCAGTTTCATTGAGTATAGGCTTTTGTAGTAGGATATGATGAGTTTTTGAATTTCCTCAGATTCTGTTGTTATGTCTCCCTTTTCATTTCTAATTTTGTTAATTTGGATACTGTCTCTGTGCCCTCTGGTTAGTCTGGCTAAGGGTTTATCTATCTTGTTGATTTTTTCATAGAACCAACTCCTCGTTTTGTTGATTCTTTGTATAGTTCTTTTTGTTTCTACTTGGTTGATTTCAGCCCTGAGTTTGATTATTTCCTGCCTTCTACTCCTCTTGGGTGCATTAGCTTCTTTTTGTTCTAGAGCTTTCAGGTGTGCTGTTAAGCTGCTAGTGTATTCTCTGTCCAGTTTCTTTTTGGAGGCACTCAAAGCTCTGAGGTTTCCTCTTAACACTGCTTTCATTGTGTCCCATAAGTTTGGGTATGTTGTACTTTCAATTTCTTTAAATTCTAGGAAGTCTTTAATTTCTTTCTTTATTTCTTCCTTGACCAAGTTATCATTGAGTAGAGCATTGTTCAGCTTCCATGTGTATGTGGGCTTTCTGTTGTTATTGTTCCCATTGAAGACCAGCCTTAATCCGTAGTGATCTGATAGGATGCATGGGATTATTTCAATCTTCTTTTATCTGTGGAGGTTTGTTTTGTGACCAATTATATGGTCAATTTTGGAGAAGTTACCATGAGTTGCTTTGAAAAGGTATATTCTTTTGATTTAGGATGAAATGTTCTCTAGATATCTTTTAGATCCATTTGTTTCATAACATCTGTTAGTTTCACTGTGTCTCTGTTTAGTTTGTGATTCCATGTTCTGTCTATTGATGATAATGGGGTGTTGAAGTCTCCTATTATTTAATGATTGGTCTTCCCTCATCCAGAAAAGTACAAATTCATTAAATAATTGCAACTGTACTTTTATATACTGCCATGGCTCAATTGATATATCTGAATTTTCAACCATCCCTTCATGCCAGAAACTCATAAGTAAAGAAGTTGTGCTTCCTTTCATACTCTTTCTATGTTCTAAATACTCCAGCTAAACCTTTGGACATCTAGACAGACTTACTTAAATTATGTTGCTTGCATTCTGTAGTTACTCTTCCTCCTAATGCTAGTAAGTAATCTTCAGTCATGTCTTGTACAATGAGAAATATTCAATAGTTTCTTGTTAAAATCAATAGAACTGATACTCCAGTCCTTTCTTTGACTTTTAGTAAAAGTTGAGGCAACAATAGTAATAGCAAGAGACTAACTAGGAACAAGTAACCACTCCCATCAAAATGTTAACATAAAAAACTTTCTACTCATATAAATGCTGCTCAAATTTTAAAAATGCAAACTGATTTATGTTTTTAAAAAGACTGCAAAAGCTTCATACATAACATCTACCCAGACCATATCAATATATGTGGCTAATAATAATGATCTTTAATTTGTTTTGTTTTAAATATATAAATATGTCAAAACTTTGTGTCAGTAATAACAGCTTTCAATTATGATCCTGAGAATTGCCAACCTTTAATAATCCTTTTACAATATCATTTTAAACAAGAATGTAATCGTGTAACAGATATTACATTAATGTATTCAATTAAATACTTCTAGTATAGATTTATGGTTTTCTAGACAGAAGTATATTTATCATGAAGCTAATATAGATAGATCTCTAGAGCCTCTTAGTTTCAGGACTTCTAAAATCCATTGGTAGTATAAAAGAAAGACAATATAGTTATAATTCTAGATAACATTAAACATAATTTTTTATATTTGCAAATCCATAGAATTCACATATTTTTATTTTGTGTCATCCTGAGCCTTCCAAAATCTCATATTTGTACATGGGTATCACTTTAAGGTTTAGAAATGATTCTTATGGCACATATTAAATAGACTATCTATATACAAATGTATTTCCTCATTGATCTCCACAATATAACAAGAACATACATGTTAGAAACATGAGTTACAATATGTGATAAATGCTCTATTCAAAATTCAAAATATAAATTGCCAACAGCTATCTTAATGGGTATCATTAACTCAGCAGAACTAAAATTATGCTTTAGTATAGAGAACATGTAGAGTTGTGGAAACAAAGATTCTAAATGTCTATGTCAAGGATCCTTGGGTGCAAAGAAATCAAATATATTGCAATCTACAACATTTTAGAAGTTTAGTGCATTAGGATGATATATTGCTCAAAATAATCTTTCATCTTTCATATGACTACAAATTGCATATCCTATGTGGAAAAGTCCAATTCTGTTCATGATTTTGCTTTGTTTTCCTAAGAAGAAACATGATAATTCTATAACTGTAAGTGCTTGGTCACTCCTTTTCAGAGAAGTAGGGGATGGAGAAGGGGGGAGGAGCTTTGAGAAGGGAGGTACTAGAAAAACTGGGGGGGGGGCAGATATTTGGATATGAAATAAATAAATTAATTAGTTAATGAAAAAAGTGTTTTGTCAAAAAAATATGTAAGTTTTATTTTTAACAGTAAAATATCCAGAGCACTGTTATTAATAGTAAGTATTCCCTCCAGAATTACCATATAAACTATATACTAGTACTATGAAGGAAATGAAACATTATTTTTTAAACATAATTATTATTTTTTCATTGATTTGGTCACTTTCCCTGCCCAAGAATATTTAAGGCTATTTTTTCCTACATTAAGAAGAGTTTTCTTGAATTGCTGTATGAGGATTCACTATATTAATAGTGAATGAAATGCTATCTACTTTTAAGTCATATTTATGCACAGAAATTTATTAGTTAAGGAAATGGTATTCACATTGACAGGAGCACAATATCATTCAACTACTTTATTAAGAGAAATACTTTACTAAAAGAAAATATATATGGCATACAATAATGTCCACCAGCATTTCCAAGGAAATAGTATTATGTTTGTTTCCTTTAGCTGAGAAAACTTTTTGAAATTATATTTTATAAGACATTATCCTTTGTGATGAATGGTTATATTATACAAAACTCTTTTATTGAAATTTGTCAGAGCTGCAAACAAATACCTACAAAGTCAAGCTCATGGAGGAAGTGTTTATTAGAGTTTATTGTTCTCAAGCATTCTTTCTATAGTGGTTGAAAGGCATAGTGGCAGGAACCACTTGAAGCATGACTCTGATAAGGAAAATGAAAAGGGTAAATGCCAATACTCTGCATTTTATTCACTCTCGGACTCTAACCCATGAGATACTGATACCCACATTCAGGGCAAACATTTAACTGAGTTAATCCTCCTTGAAAATACCTTCAAACACAAACACACACTCACATGCACACACACAAACGAGTATCTCATCAGTGTTTGAGATGTTTGCGAATTTAGCACACTTGAAAATATAAATTACTTTTAACATCAACACAGTCATTTCAAAACTAATTTCATAGAGAAATTACTTTAGTTGTCACATGAGTTCAAACATGTCAAAGTTGGAAGACACTCCTATACTAGTTGTTATTTCAAAGATTATCCACTTTTGATTTATTGAAGACAATTCCAAAAGTTAGTAATAGAATTCTAGTTTCTATAATCACAAAACAGTCCAAATTAAACTTCCTTGTAACTGCTTACTTTTTCAACTTACTGACTAGTCAATAAATAGGATCCCCATCATAAATGCTAGAAAAAAGAGAGGAATATAAGGAACCTGTAAAGCTTCACATCTTCCTCAAAGTTTTTCTTCAGCCTATGGAGAGACTCAAGCTTTCTATATAAATTTTCGCTGCATTTTCCATAGACAGCCTATGTGTTGCTCAGAGATTTATCAGTGTAATCTGCAGACTGGATCAGGTACTAATAACTAAACATCACTATACTTTACATATTTTCTCAACTTTTAAAAGTAAAAGAGTTGCCATGAAGTCCTGCATCACTTTGCCATTCTCCTGTAACATATTTGCACAAATATGAAATGAAAACTCTGCTTTGTATTCTAAAAGAAGGCCACACGTTTTTGATGATGGTTTTGGTCATTTCAGAATTTACATTCATCACTATAATTGCCTTCCAGCTATTTTACTCCTCATTGGCTTCAGGATGTACAGTTTCCAATGGCTTTGTTTAAAAGGACTAATTTCCTAAGAACAGATTGAGTGTTCATGGCCCACATAAGTTTTACTCTTACTTTGTCAAATATAAGCACTTTATCATGACTATATTTGTGCTTTGGGTTTAATAATTAATTCACGCAGTACAATGAAGTGATCTACAGTCATTTATGAATATTCAGAAAAAATATAAAGTTAGTGCTGAATTTGAGCTTTTTTGCTGTAAACAGTTATTCTTTTTACATTCAGTTTTGAGGCGCATCTCCATGGCTACATGAGCTTACTTTTGGATCTGCAGCTTGAACTAGCCAAGGTGCTGAAGTCCTCACTGACTGATTAGTCACAGAGTCTAACATGTGTATATTGAGTCATCTGTGTTCAGGCATGGTCAGTGTTTTGCTTATATGAGAAATGTTAATAGACCTATAGTCTACATTAAACATAAATAGACATAAAACTGACTAAGAGTTGGATAATTGATGCAAATTGCAAGATAAGAATCTCCTGTGATTCATATTTAGTCACTCAAGTTTTAAGAGTAGCTGTACTTAATAACTATCATATAAAATGAGTGTCAATTATACATAATACTCTTCCATCGAAGAACATATGTGTTTCAAATGTGATACCAATATTACCCATAAATTCGATTGTTATAATTTTAACTCAATAATGTACAGCAAGATGATTTACCCTATGTTAAAAGGTTTATCCCCCCCCCCCCCAGTTTAGTGTCCTAGCTACTAAAATGTGAAGGAACAAAAGTTAGGAACAAAAAAGATTGGTGTAGAGGGAGAGAAAAGTAGGAAAAGTAGAGTAAAATGTTTAATTGGCAATTTTTAAGATTTCTCAGCTAGTAAAGAAACTTTACTGTGAAATGTGAAATTTTGAGTTCTATTCCTGGGACCCACAGATGGAAATAGAAAATCATTTAATGCAGGCTTTCCTCTGACCTCCACATATGCTCTTTGGCACATTCCTCCTCATCTCCAAAATAAATAAATTTTTTAAAAAACAAGTTTTAATTGCATAAATAGCTCTGTATTATCGTTTTTCTTATAACAACACCCCTTTAAAGGTTCAATATGATGATTTATATGTTATTTTCTCTCATGTACAATACATACAGATATGCAGTAAAATGTCACAGATAAGTTTTAAAAAAAAAATCTCAGAAAACACAGTTCCTTACAAAAATTTCCAAGAGACTGCACATTTTTTATGTATTCTAATATTATGCTTTGGCTATTCCATATGTAAATTTAAGCATTAATTTAATTTTGTTATTTTCAGTGTTTCTTTATGTAAACATGTTTTTCTTGATAAATGATAAATTTACTTACTAAATGATAACACAATGCATACAAACAAATATATTAGACCTTTTTAAATGTTGAGTCTCCTCTAAGATTTATATCAATTCTGATATTTGATAGAGAAAAAATTGAAAGATGATGTGTGCCCTAGTTAGTTTTAACAGTCAACTTGACACTATCAAGAATTACCCAAGAAGGTAGTCTCAAGCAAGGGATTGCAGAAATAGGTTTGGTTTGTGAGCATTTGTCGAATATTTTATTGATTGCTAGTGCACGTAGGAGGACCACCCCACTGTATATAGCACCATTCTCAGAGAAATTGTCACTAGGCTGCATAAAAACCTAAGCATGATGGAGACATGACTCAGCTGTTTAGAATGCAAACATTGTTTGCAGAAAAGCCAAGCTCCATTCTTAGCACGCACCTCAGGGGACTCACAGATTCCTAAATATCTAGATCCAGGGGATCAAACATCATCTTAGAGCCTTTTTGGGAAACTGCATGTATATGTCATTATCCCTAACACAGGCACATATGCTTTAACATACTTTAAGAAAATTAGAAATGTGATGAAGCTGGGTCTTGAGTTAGAACTATTCCCAATTTTCTAAGAAACAGCCAAACTGGCTTCCAACCTGGTTGTACAAGTTTGTATTCCCACCAGAAATGGAGGGGGTGTTCCCTTAGCTTCACAACCTAACCAGTTAGTGCTGTGATTTGAGTTTTGATCTTAGCCATTTTGACAGGTGTAACATGGCATCTCAGAGTTGTTTTGATTTGCATTTCTCTGATGACTAATGATGTTGAACTTTTCTTTAAGTGCGTCTCATCCTCTTTTGAGAATTCTGTTTAGCTCTGTACCCCATTTTTAATTGGGCTATTTGAGATTTTAGTGTCTAAAATCCATTGAGTTCTTTATATATTTTGAAGATTAATACTCTGTCAGATGTAGGGTTGGTTAAGATCTCCTTCCCTAGTCTTATCTGGCCTCAGGGCTGGAGGATGTGCTTAGTTCTACTACAAACCAATGTTCCTGTGTGGATTAGAATTGATGTAGGAGGTTTCCCCTTCTCTGAGGAGAAGGGGAGGTGATGGTGGGGAGAGGGGTATGTGTTGGTGGTGCTTGAAGGAGAGGAAGGAGGGTGGGCTGTGATCAGCATGTAAAGTAAATAAATAAATAAATAAATAAATAGAAACAATATTAAGAATAAAAAAAGATAAAGAAAAAGGACTAGGTAAACATGAACTTGTGACTGAGCCACCAAACAGCCATTTATCATACTTTCTGCTTCAAATCCCTGTTTGTGTTCCTGTTTTGCCTTCCCTTGGTGATCTAAAATGAAAATAAACATTGCTAGTTTTTCACCACTCTAAGTTGCTCTGGTTTAACTATTTTGTAATAGCAACAGATCTGAAATTAAACAGGTGTATTTACCTTGGAATAAAAATAAAATATTTCATCTGTTAAATTCTATAAATTTTGGTTTTGACACCATCATCTTCATTTCATAAAACATGGATGTACTCATGGTAATATATTTCTGAAATAGTTGTGTGGTCTTGGTTCTTGACAATGACAGGTGCAGTCATTTAGGCATGTTTATGATTTCACTGTAAAAACATACTGATTCTGAAATATATTCACTACAATGATTCAATGGCTGATGTCTTCTCTCAATGAGATATGATGAAGGCTGAAACAAGTAAGTCCAAAAGTTAGTTTTTTTAAGCAGATACAGATACAAGGCTGACAAAGATGATGCCTTCAATTATTACATACTGCAGATGGTCGTTAATCTATGCTTAGTAAATAGTAGGTAAACTCATGTAGAACATAGATGAGGGTCTTTCATTGTTGGAAGATCTTTTTACTTTATGAGTGGCAGTGAGTAGTGGATAAAGAACCTCACTCCACGTTACCGTGTAAGTAGACTGTGGTGCTGGGAGGTTCATTCTCTACTTAGATGCTTCTATTGGTGTGGATGATCCATCATTTTATCCACTTTCATGAATACCCTTATTTCAAAGATGTAGTATTGCCTTCTTTATATTGGCTAATCAATTGTAAATGCATACACTAAGGATTCTATGAGGTTTTGTGTAGTGTTCATATTCATTGCCTTTAGCAAGGTCCTAACACTCATGTATTTTACAGCTTACATATAATCAACTGTATACTGTTTCTGAATGAAAACCATTGTTACACCATTTTTATCTTCATCCTTTTCATTAGTTCACCTGTCAAGTTGACACTAACCCAGAGTCACATGGAAGCAGAAACAACATGAGAATTTCATGAATCAGATGTAACTTTGGGCATGTCTTCAGGCATTTTCTTAAATAATAATAGATGCTGTGAGGGGCGACATTAGTAGATTGTCTTGTGCTATAAAAGAAAGGTAAGCTGAGCATGTAAGGGGGAAAAAGCCATTAAGCAGCATTCCGTAACAGTTTCTGTTCTCAAAGTTCTTCCTTGAATTCCTGCCTTAGCTCTCCTCAGTGATGCAGCGTAACCCACAAGGTGGAATGAACCCTTTTCTGCTCATGTTGTTTGGATCTTGATGTTTATCTCAGCAGCAGAGAAGCAAACTAGAACTTTGCTGTGTAGGTTTTCCAGCAGCCCCTGCACCTACTATAACAATCATGTCCTCTGGATAATTTATTTCAGCTTCATAATTTTCATATTACTTGGATTATGAAGCAAGGTAAAATAATATGCTTCATTGTTCCCTGTGTTTGATTAATTATATTGTGAAATATCTACCTACCTAAACCATTATCTTCCAGTTGCCCTTCTGATTGCTCCTGTAACATTTCCCCTTAGATTTTGAACTATATTTATATGTTGTTAAGGACACCACAATGGAAAAACACAGATTTTATTCATCATACAGATTTTTAAAACCATACAGGAAAAAATTTATGTGAGTACTTAAATTAAACAGAGCTGTTTAAAATTTCATTTTTCCTAAAATTTAATAATGGCATGGGTCCAGAAATGTGATGCAATAAAATTAATTCTTAGTACTTACAGTGGAAATGTTTAATGCTGCCTATTGCCCAACTGACTTCTAATGTAGTAAAACGCAGTTTCAGAATTTAATGGTGTATAGCATCTAAAATCCCTATCAATATGTCTGATAAAAATATCAGAATAATTAAATCTCTGACCTAAGGAATGGTCTTAAAATCAAAGATTCTCAAGCCAGTTCCTTTCTCTGGTTCCACAAAGCAGCAGACTAATATTTCAAGTGTGGAACCCCTTGCCTCCGGGGAAACTTTCAAAGAGTTCGTTTTCTTCCAAGCATCAAATATAGTTGAAAAGGAAACTTTCTTATATATGTGAGTGTGTGGTATCCAAAATGTTTAAAAATGTTTAAATCATATATAATTACAACATAGTTTTCCTTTTCTTTCCTCCGAACACTCCCATGTTTCCCTCCTGACTCTCCTTCATGTTCTAGGCATCATTTTGCAGTTCTTCCAGAATATAGCCTGTTCAAGAAGTATAATGTTATTTGTATTATGCATTTATTTTTTTCAAAATCTTTTGGAAGTAATTTAGAATCTGGTTTAACTCTTGAAGTAAATTATTAAAATAGAAGACCTGTCTTAGGTGTTTTATGTGCATAATACTTGTCATAATTACCAAAACATCCTGTCCAAACATCATTCGCGATTATTTACCAAAAATATTGGTGCTAGGAACACCATTCTTTTCCTAGCATTTTAATTGTGTAAACAATTTGCATTGTTTCCACTTTTAAGTCTTTCATTTAACACTTAGTACTTTGTACACTGAGCATCTTCCTAATAGAGGACATTAAATCCAGTTTGATTTGATTTGATTTGATTTTTATTGAAGAGGGGGAGATGACATTACTATTTCAGTGTGAAAGAGGACAGGAGAGAAAAAATAATTTAGATACCTTGTCTATGGTTAGGAAACGTGCCAGCATGATAAAGTTTGCAACACCCATCCTTGTTTTTCATTTCAGATTTTGATCATGCTTAAAATGTGCCTTAAAAAATATTTTAATCTACTCAAGTATAGAAAGCAGAAAATGTGGAGCAAAAAAATGTTTCACATTATCCATAACAGCACTTTTTCTAGATATAACAAAAATGAAGAGTTTTGCATATGGTTCCTTATTTAATATACACAAGATGTGCATTACATATTATCTTCTATAAAACCTATTTGATATGAAGTAGCTGATTGAAATAGATCATGTGTACATTTGTACTGAGATATCATTGCTTATGAACCTGAGTTCACTCTGAAATTGGTATTTCACAACTCCCGTACTCACTAAGAAATGAACCACAGGATTCTGACTCACTCACTGTAAACACAGAACAAGAAAATCTCGGGCCCAGCAAAATAGATAAATATATTTTAAAATATCAAGTGGTTCTAATATTTAATGTATATTAATCTTGGTTGTTCTAGTCCCTGGCTATTTCGCATAAAGGAACAATTAACATAGCTAAGCAAGTAGGATGGAGAGTCTTTGGGTATATGTGCACTAGATGCCCATCAGTTGAAGATGGATAAAGAAAATGCGGTACCTTTACATGATGTAGTATTACCCTGCAGTTTAAAAATGTCATTATGAAGTTTACAGGCAAATTGATACAAGTAGAAAAAACTCATCTTGAATGAGGAAATCCAGATCCAGAAAGACAAATATGATATGTATTTAGTTATAAGTGGATTTTAGCTATTAAGCAAATGGTAATCAAGCTATAATCCACAGAGTGAGAGAAGTTAGGTAAAATGAAGGGTTGTGGGGAAGCATGGATCTCCCTAAGAATGGAAAATAGAATAGATTCTTCAGGTGGACTTGGGGCAGGAAGAGATAAAAACAGGAGAGATCAGGTTGGAAAGGAAAGATGAAGGAGCAGAAATAAAAAGAGAAAAATGAAATAAACTACATGCCAATAATATTGTTCTTTTATGAAGAGCTAAAGCAAGCTATAGTCCTCAATGTTCTGGATTAATCTTTGAACTTATTGCTATGTATAATCTATTAATTAACATATCCAACAGTGGTTATACAAGATACAGATTGACCAGTTCCGTTTAGAAAACAATAAATACACAGAGCTCCTAATTTTTCTTTTCTTTTTTTTTTTTTTCTTTTTGCAATCACTCGAGGTTTATTCGGGGGATCAGTGCACTGGGGTCGAGCTCATAACCTACGCAGAGGAAGAGGAGTTCGACCCTGAGCAGCTGAAGTCGGGGTATTTAAAGGAAAAAACCACAAAGCAAGGGGTGGGGAATGGAAAGAATTTGCGTTATGGGGAAGTACAGAATGTTCTAAGTTAGTCACAAGGCAGTTGCACAAACATTTTTGTGGTTAGCTAGTTCCTGGACCATTGTGCCTCTGGCCCTGGGGCCAGGCCAAGGTCACCAGTTTCTTAGGGGAAAGAATGCAGCTGGGTGGGGTTTGGCCAAGCAGGCAATTTCAGTCCTATTTCTGTTTCTGGCTCCAAGTGTGCTAGGGGTCTAGCTTTCCTCATTAAGGGGATCAGGTCTTTCGTTCCCCACTTCTTCTAGTGCCTAGTTCTAATCTTAGAACTATATTTCTGTATCATCATAGACCTGTTTGTCATGTTCCTCCAAAGCCTGGTATTGCTGTCTTAACATTAGAATCTGTACAGCACTTACTTGTTCCCTGACAAAAGCTATTAATCTAATTTTTCTAAAGCTAAAAGTCCTTAGGGTATACTTAACACATTCTGTTCTCTGCTACTCTGATCTGGAGTGCTTTTCTGTGTTCCTCAGTGAAACAGAAGGATGAATAAGAAAGAAACATTCATACCACTATACAATCATGAAGATCTCTCCTTTGCTCCCTATTCTCACTTTATTTCATTCTGTTGGATGTACAAACACTTTTAAAACAGAGGCAGGACTCTCTTAGGAATTATATAAAATAAGTTGATCATACATGCTTAGATGATATTGCCACGAATCAAGTCCAGATCTCACTGTATCCTGGGATACACGTATTACACTTTAATTGAAATGTTAATTGAACTGGTACTTAAATCTGTAGGCCATAAAACAGTCAGGGTCATAGGAGTGCTTTAAATACTGCAATCCCAAACATGAGGCCACCTTTCTACTTGGGTTATATTCTCCAAAACAGGAAAGACTCTGATATTCTGTAACATGATTACTAACTATATAAGAGGTCATTTATCTGTCTGGAGCAAAGAGCCTGCCATCTCTTAAGAAATGTTATTTTACCTTCTAACACAGACAAAGAATGCTGAAAGACCTGAGAGAAATATAGAGCTAAGCCAGCAGAATCTTATGTGGAGTTTTCAGAGTCCATGATGGGTAGAGAAACACTAGAGTACTATGAAAATGAATGATAATTCTAAGGAAAGATTTTGAAGAGATTCATTGTATCTTTTATAGCTAGAATGTGACCTTTTTATTGATTCATACTAGCACATTCCTTGGATGTGTTTTCCATACACAAATCCCATAATTAATTATTACTAGTGTTATTGTTCATATGAAAAGATTGCTAAAATAAAATTGATAGTAAAATAATTAAGATATCATAGCTCAAAGTGTTATAAGGAGATGATTCATTCAAGTTATAACACCAGTAAAAATCTTGATACACATATTTCAATGGCACACAGAATATAAAAGACGGTGTGGAACTTGGTCAGTTTTTCATGTTTTCAGGGACCAAGAAGTAGTCACAGCTATGTTTGAAGACAGTTCTCAAAATTAAGTCACACATAAAATGCTTGAGAACAAGAATTAATTTTCACAAACATTTAAATTTGGATTAGTACCAAATCATTGCCTTAGAACATATTAATTCAAATTCGTAGAAACCAGAGTTTGTATAAAGCTCAATTTTCGCTCCCAGCAATATGCACAGAATCTCGAGTCTTTGTGTGTTCCTGGTGCAATACATTCCAGTTGAGGAGGATAAATGGAGCCTAGATATGGGAAACATACAATCTCTTTCTTCAAGAAGCTTACTAATTTTTAGAAACACAGTGTTTGTTTTGGCAGCTTCAATGTTTAACTTAATGCAAATAATAGTCTTATGAGGTAAGCATTACTGTATCTATTTTATAAATGACAAAAAAATGGGAAGCAGAATATTCACTTGAAATAATACTTGGAAAAGGCAAAACAAATTAACAACCACAGATTATGTAACTCTGAAATTACTATATATGTTAATATATATTAATACATACTAAATGTATATGATATTTTATTCATATAAAAATTTTGATCAACTACATACATTGTAAAATAATTGCTTTTGTCTGAGGCATAGTGAACACTGCTCTTACAATATCCCACCGCCCTTGCTTGCTCACGTTTTCTATTATGAACTGTACTAATGTTTACCACAAATGAGCTCATCAATGGGAAAATAGTCTTGTTTTACACCAGTACACCATAAACTCATCTACCAAATTTACTGATCATAGCTCTTACATCACAGGTAAATATCTACTCTCAGGTGTTACAGTGGTCAAGCATATTGCAAACTATCCTCTGTAATAAACCCTGAGGTTTACTGTCAACAAAACGTAGCAAATATCCCAACATTTCATATTATCCTTAGAACAAGCACAATTGCAAGTTTTTCTTTGCAAACATTCTTATTATTTTCATATACATATTTCTTTATAGACTCTATATATGGCTTTCACTTTGAAAGTGAACCTACACTAAACAATGTCATAATATAGTCATCTATGATGTCTTTAAAACTCATATTTAATTGATAAGAATTATAGCTCTTAGTAGGATTCATGTCCTGGTATATATTTAAATTGAATCTCAGTGCCTGGAGTTCTATTTCTCTTGAATAAGCAAGATGTAGCAGCTCTGTTATGATTCAGTTCTGAAAATTATATAAACTATGTCAGGAATAAAAAAGTTGTACAACTCAGAACTGAGATTCTTGGATATGTTATAGAAAAGAAAATGGCAGTTTTTATGTTATTTATACTTAGTTCTAGAGAAACAACTGCAAAATGTGTAATCTTTCCCTACATATTCCTCTTTAACATGGACTCTTAAGTGAGTCACAAATCAGAAAAATCTAATTTGAGCATGATTTGACTAATTCAACTAGTGATCATCATGAATCTTTCAGACACACACATCTGTTGAACATTATGTATGTGTTGGCCAAATTTTGTTTGTGTGGTTTGGCTAAGTACCCTAAAAAAACATGTCAGCATTTTAACTAAGGACATAGCAAACATTTGAAGGGAGGCATTCTTAACAGATAATTGTAGTGTTTGTATACAAAACTTGTGAGATGATGTTAATTACATTGCTTTAATTACAATTCCAGTAAAACAGCCACATCTTGAAAAATTACCCTTTTGCATTCATTTTCAGAAGACAAGAAATCTAGTTGAACTAGAAATGTACATTGCCTCACCATACTGTTTCATCACACATAAATTTTGATTCTGCATTTTGTCTTTGTTTGGCAACAGGTCAGAAGATGCTTCTTTAGCTCTTGGCTAGACACCTGTTCTCACCGAATCTAATCTGATGAATTTAAATCACTCCATGAAACAATTTTATCAATACTTATCAAAAGTGCTCTGAGAAGTTCCAGTTTACCACAAACAGTTACCAAAAACAAACTATGTTGCTGGCCCTAGGATATGTAAAATAATTGTATTTAAAAAAAAAAAATTGACAAATTTCTCCATGGATCCCCAAATCCACAGTTGCTTATATTCTTCATATTTGCATTTAACTTACAAATGTTCTCAATATAGTGTAAGTATTCTCTAGATTATTATGATTAGTAACATAATTTACCTGCTTTGTAAATATTTGTAAGATACATGGTTTATAAGATAAAGACAAATAAATAATCTATATGTTTACTTCAAAACTCATGGGCTTTTTAAAAAATATTATGACTAATGTTTGGTTCAAGCTATAAGTGTTGTACTTGTAAGTATAATGGGCCAAATTAATGGACTACTGTCAAATATTTTTTCATGAAATAGATTTAGAAAATTTGATTTGTGACTAATTTCAAAATTCCCATGCTTAATAATGTACTCCCAAAGGATTATATTGTACATAAAATATTATACAAAGCAAAATGATATTCATAATATCTTAGAATGTTTGGAGGAAGTAGTAAAGTCTGAATGAGTTCATAAAACTGACACCCTAACCTGTAGCATGTGTAGCCTCATAAAAATCAGAAGTTCTCTATTTTGCCTTTTGAGATGCAGAGAAAAAGTGACTGTCTACAGGTGAGGAGACAAGTCGTTTCCAGCACCTCTGCTGCTACACTGTCCTTCCTTCCAGCCTCCAGAACTATGTAGATTACACAAAACACTTATCACTATTGTTCAAACGGTGTGCTTTCATATTGTGCTATGGCCTGTTAAAGAAACTGATGTGATATTGAAGTTTGTAAATATGACTGTTGTTAATTCAAAGTTTTAAAAATTAAAAATAAGGACATTATTTCTTATAAGCATGAGGTAATCTTTCTAGTTCTTCTCAAAGATAGACATAACTTCTATTCATGCTTGCCTTAATTTCATATGTATTTATTATCTATTTTAATATTCCCACATAACTATTAAGTCCTCTGTAACATAACTCAAGGCATTATGAAGGTATGCTTATTACTGACTATTAACTCAGACATAGCTCTGAAAAGTGTCATTTGAAGAAACTCAATTCTTGTGTTTTTAACATTGATATAATTGTATAAAATTTTATATTAAAATATAAGATATAAGATTTTTTCAATGATTACTTGTCTTATAGAATTCTAAATGCTTATTATTTTCTGAAACAATGCTTTATATATAATTATAATGGCTATGTATTTGTAAATTAAGCTTACTATGACAAAGTTCTTTATATTTTTATGCAATAAAGTTGAAGGTGATGTTTTAACTTTAGATCATCCTAAAATGTTTGTGATGTTTGAGACTATAAAGAATATGATTTCACAGATTTTATTTTAAGCCAGATGTCCTAAAGTCCTTTCCTGATATAAAATTATTACTACAAAATTATTGACTTTGTTAACAGTATTTTGAATTTAAATTTGTCCCACAATTCAGATGAACAAACTGTGTATGCTGATAATGGGCAAAGAAACCACAATAAATAATATGTGTGTCTTCATTACAACTGCAGTGTTTATTCTATCTGTATATGATATAAGAGAGTTACGTTGGTTTAGAAAATTTTAAAACATTTTCAAGACTTCAAAATTTCAGTAGATAAGATTTTATATTGCTTTCCAATAAAGGCAACCAAACAGTAAAGTTAATGAGTCAGCTGACCATGTAAACCTTCTGATTTGATAATTGGTATCACTGACAATTATATACTCACTCTATTCACTACAAACACACATGAGGGTGGTCTGCATTGTAAGATATTCTCACACATTATTGGTAATGAGTATAGCAATGTTCAAGCTAGTCATTGTCCAACACTACTAAGTGGACATGAGCTTCCATTCCTAAGGAAGAAGCTATCTCTTGACTTTGTCTTGCAAAAGAAAAATCACGTTTCTCTAATGAATTCTCCCTGGGTATATTACCCACATGCCCAATGGTAGGCCCCATGCCCAATAATGGAAAGCTAAAACCAAAATAAAATCTATGGCTCTATGATATTTTTGTAGACTCTATATTTTATTTGAAGCTCTTTTAAAATCCTTGATATTTTGCTTGTATACAGTATATAGTATACAGTGCTTTCCAATTTTATACTTTCTATGCTTAGGATCTCTCTTTATCTCTTTCTTCCCTCCATTCTTCCTTTCCTCCTTCTCTCTCACAACTCATTCTTTATGGTTATAAGTGTGGATTTCTTGTGCTTTTTAAAATTTTTCTGATTTTTATTTTCTTTGCTTGCGTATTCTCTGAAGATGGAGGGTATGAAAGGATGGAGCTCAGTGGGTGGGGATATAAGGAGGATCTAGGAGGAAGAGGAACAACTGTGATCACAATATATTAAATAAAAATGTTTAATGAAATGTATATATGTATGAATTAATACAAGAACTAAGGCGATGACTCAGTCTGTAAAGGGTTAGCTATAGAAGCACAAGGACCTGAGTTTGGGTGCACAAAACACATAGGAAATCCATTTATGGTGTCACAGACCTCTAATTGCAACACAAAGGAGACAGGAAGAAAGAAGAGGATCCCAGAGGCTCATTAGTCAGCAAGACTAAGGTGGTGAGTCCCAGGTTCATGGACAGATAGAACCATTCTTAAAAACTGAAGTGAAAAACAATTAAAAATGATGTAGAAATATACTTCTGGCTTCTATGTACAGTCACATTGAAACATGGACATAGAACATGGAGATAAATACACACAGATACACAGACATATACACACACAGACACACGCACACAGACACACGCACACACACATGAACACACACATGTTGTTGCTGCTGCTGCTGCTGCTACTACTACTACTAGTATAAAACCAAATAAATCAACCTCAAAAGGCCCTTAAGCTACAAATTATCCCAGGTTGAAAAAGGTTTAGGGCATAGGGCAAAAGAAAAAGATTGATACTTGGTTGAACCCCACCAAGAAATCATTTTATTAAAACAAGATTTGAATACAACTAGATTAGTAAATGTTTCTAGTTCAAGTATATGTAATACTCACTTAGGATACTAATTTTGGAGAAACTCAATTTAGGAAATTTATTTTTATGCTGAAAGTATCTTTAAAATTGTTATAACATGTATCACCATCTGGCAGATAAATAAATAAAGTCTAATTGTTTCAATGACGTGCTAAAAATCACAAGTAAACCACAGCTTTATCATCCTGCTTGATAAAGATTCTCAGGAGAGTTTTAGAGGACTTTGATCTACTTCCAAGGGAGATAAGTTTCTTACTCTATTTTGCCTTGGTTTGAAGAATCTATATAAAATATAAAACAATTCACAGAGTCATGGATACTCATGCAATTTGTACATATATTCTGGAGTCAGCAATTCTTATTCACCCCCTCTTCGACAACTAAGGTTAAAATTTAAATTTCACTGTCCTCTGTTGTCTTTTGGTCAACTGTTTTGGTATAAGTACACTGGTACACTCTATTAAAAAATCTTTAGTCTTAGGTCTTCAGTCAAGCACAGGAGCACAATATCTCTTCAAAGTAGAACTGTCATACTTATTTGAGGAAGAAATGAAAGAAAGGGGGGAAAAGAAGCAAATATCATGCTTACCAACTTCTGAAAGAGATTTAGCGGTCCACAATGTTGAATGTGTTTGTGAAAACAATATCTCAGGCACTCTTAAAATAATATGGTTATTCATGAAAATGCTTGGAACAAAAGTTGTCATTACTGAACATTTCTGTATATGCTTAATTCAAAAAACTGGTGTCTGCTTTATTATTATTTAATACTGTAATTATCTTAGTGACCCATGAAAAAGCAGTGAGATCAATGACTCCATGTCAGTAGGGCAATCCTATCAGAGCACATCAAGATAATGACAGTGAACTTTACATAGTGACCTAACCAGCATGCTAGTTATGCCCATCTTATCTCCTATATTTAAAACCTCAATATAAACACAGTATTAAAAAAAAGCAAGAGCAGACCATACTATATTCTTCATTTTTTGCTGCTTCTTGTCAACTTTTCGGCTTTGTCAGTAAGGACAAATAGACATGAAAGTAAGAAACTCATTACACCATTTTGAGCAGCATAGATGGAACAGGAAATTTGCATCTACAACTATGGGGTTGGCTGCAACCCAATCCATCATTGAATGTTCCCCAAGTCCTCCACCTTTTAGTTTTTCCACTCCAATAAAATCTTTGGGACTGGTCATTTTCATTTATAAATTAATAAAACAAAAAGATGGGAAAGTACACTTAAATAATTGCAAGTTTCTGCATTTTCTATCACATTATGACATATTCTATTTTCCATATTGTGAAAAATATACCAAACACAAAATTTCAATTATTGACTTCATATGAAGAAAATCCACTTAATTCCTTATATTGATAATTGACTATTACAAGCAAAAACTAACTGCTTGGAAGTATTTATTACAAACATGAACTTATTTGCATCCCACAGAGCTGATCCATGTACAAATTCTTTTGAAACCACCAGGAATTCCAGGCATCTATCAGAAAGTTAAGAATTTAGGAAAAAGAGCCTTCTAGCCAACTAAATGGCTATAGAATCCTCAAGAAAACCAGCTCCTACTCATTCCTACAACAGCAAGAACATCAACAAAAATAAGAGCAAAACACTAGTTTTTCCTCTTATGTTTCAGTCTGACTGTAGGCAACATACATGTATAAGGGACAGTTCTCTTTTTGATTGAATTTTTGTATGCTAGAATCATTGTAATATATATTTGAGTTCAAAGATATGCATTTTCCAAGTAATTAATACTTTGAATTTGTTATCCTCCTTTTGTGTGTCTAACAAAATCACAAAGGAATATAATTTGGAATTCATCTCATTAATGTAATTTATGTTCAAGATAAATTTTCTTTTCTGCAGCAGTGAATGCACCCACAGTATTTGGTGGTACAAAAGCTTTTTGCAAAAGGATGTGCTGGCATGTAATGAAGGAAGTGTGTAGGGAATTTCTACCAACACTTTCAATTTAAAGGAATACAAATCAGAAACACTACAGTTCTACGTATTTGATTTATACTGTGTAATAGGAATAAATTCTCTCCAAATGAGTATGGAAGAAAGGGGAGTAGCATAAAAGGCTAGAGTGATGTTAATAATGAGAAAAGCAGATTGTGGGAGAAGCAGAAAGAACATATTTCAGTGAAAGTAATGGCCTCAGGCACAGCCATCAGCTGGCAGCCCATTACAGTTAGGAAAGATGAAAACCACTTAATACCTGGAACACATTCTTGTTGTTTTTTTAAGCAATACTTTTTTTTATTGTTTAATTTTTTTTGTCAGATGGTTAGGGCATGCTAAGTGAGAAATTCCAAGGTTTAAAAAAGACTGAGCTGAAAACCTACAGCAAGTTAATCATGCAGTCCACTGTGATATGCAGCCCAGTAGCAGCAGCAGCAGCAACAACAACAACAAATCCCCTCACTTCATTTCCACTAATAAGAAATCATACACTAAATAGAACTCAATAATTTAAAAACATACTGACTTTTTCTTTAATTTTATGTGCATTTAGGATCACTAATTTATCAATTTCCATCATAAAAAGTGAGAAAAAGGACCTGAGTTCAAATATCCATTTTAGAGCTTCAGAGCCATAAATATAAGGACCTGTGGATTGCTGTCCAGCCAGTCTATCCAAATCAGGGAACCTTAATGACAAACTTATTTTCCTTACAGTTATTGAATTAAATTTTGGAGTCCTATGATATTATCATAGCCTTAGAATTTGAAATTCTGAATGAAATTACTGAATTTATTTTTCGATTTCTAAGCTCAGTTTGAACAGACTGCACATTCAATTAAATACAAATGCTATTCCATATATAAATCTGTAGCTATGTTCAGGTAGGGAATCACTAATAAAACATTTGACACAGAGTATCAGTAACTCTATTATTATATATTATGTGACAAAGTCAAAATATCAAATTATTGAATACCCAGACTAATAATACTTAAAATTATTTAAAAACAACTTAAAGTATGTGCATGTGTATGCAGTTGAGGAAGTCTGTATGCATGAATGTAGTGCCATGGCACCAGAAATTTGTAACCTGCCCGACTTGGATGTAGGAAACATTTGTTCTTAACCTCTGAGACATCTCATTAGCTCTCCTAATATTTTATATCATTTGCTAGGTAGTAAAAATAAACAATAGATGTCAGTATTTCTATTTTAGAGGCACGGAAACAAAACTTTAAGGACACCAGGCAATTTACCTCAAATTACACGAAACCACATTAACAGAGAGAATGAGCACCAAAATGTGTCAATCTGATATACTTTATACCTAGATTATGTGATCCATTAAAGCCAAGATGTTTGTCAGAGTCAACTAATTTTCTTCTAACTATCTACAAACCTAGATTTTGTTTATATTCTTTGCTTATAAAGTATGTGGCCAGCTCTCTACCATGATAGGGAGTTTGGAATATGTCTTGAAAAGTGTATATTAGGTTCCTTTGTCTTCCTTTATAATCATCAATTACTTATCCTCCAAACTTCTGTCTACAATATTTAGTTCTCTGTCCTACAAGCAATTTTTGATCATAGTCATTGCACACCTTAACTAAGCAAACAAAAGGAGATGCATTAATTTTTATAGAACCTAGGGAGTCTAATGAGGTTAAAGGTTTTTTGTGTTTTTTTTTTTTTTTTTTTTCTAATTTTGCTACTACAGATCACTAATTCCCCAAAAGTTCAAATTTTTGCTTATCTGTACAGAATATATTTCATTCATGTTCTGCCTTGCCTCTCTAGAAAAAGATACAAATTACTTTTCTGAAGTCTAATAACTTTTTGCCATAGAATATAAATCACTCACTTGATTGCGGGACCAAGTTATTAGATTTTTATTTTTATTTCTTGTATTGTAGTCACAGACACATTTCTTGAACTCATTTTCTATTTTCATTGGGAACACTTCCATGGGCACATAGTGCAGGAAAAATACACAGACTTACTTAAATGTCCAATAATATGTCTTCACGTCTGACTCTTCAGCATACACACACACACACACACACACACACACACACACACACACACACATACACACACACACAAATACACACACTTTCTGTGACACAGGGTACAAAGTAGTTCAGGCTGGCCTTCAATTTGTGAACTTATGATTCTCCTATTCTACTTTGCAACTGGGATTAAAGACAGGCCTGGCAATGTCTAGAAATTATACAATTTGCATTAAGAAGTGAACACAGTATTGTTCAATAATCTAATACATATTTCAGAGTAAGCAACCTAAGGCACACAGTTTTATAATTTTAAATTAATGTTTAGAGTTGCTTCTATTTTAAATTATTATAAGATAGAAAATTAAGAGTAATATTTTTAATATTTCATAATTTTGTTGAATTTCAAAATTGCAACTTGTTCATAACAAAATCAATTATTATAAATTTATTAAGAATCTTTTTACTGTTTTTAAAACTTTATGCACATGGTCACAAAACATACTTATATGCAATACATACTGTTTGTGAATTATGTAAATGTCATGATCAAGGAAAGACTAAAGAAAGCTTAATTCATATGTTAAATAACACAAAATGATATATTCTTAGTTAAAACATTTAATTATAGTTAATATTTTTATATTTTAAAAAAAACGTTAATATACTAGGGGCCCATGTATGGGCAACTAGGACAACTTTCAGGGTTTAGTTTCTTTTTCCACTTTGTGAGTCTTAGAGATCAAATTCACATTAGTGCTTTGTGGCAAGTGACTTTACCTACATTATTTTTCTACAAAGAAATGAGTGAAATTTTGGCACATATATGATTTTATTAGTTGTATAAGATAATGACTGTAAAATAAATATAAATGTTACATTTCTTGGTATTTACAAGTGTTATTTTACTTTAGGAAAATGTAAGTCCCTGGTCCATGAACACATTAACTACTTTACATCTTTTTTCTTATACAGGATCAATTTTTAACCTAAATATTATAAAAAATAATAATTACTAAAAGTATTACCTTGAACAATGTAGCTATTCATTAAATTTTTAAAAAAATTTTAATGTATTCATGTGAAAAATCACCAATATAAAATATTCAATTTCCTTTTTTAATTTATGAAATTAAAAATTAATCCTGATTTCTAAGCAAATGTACAGGAAACTCTGCTACATTTTATGAGGAATAGACAGATTAAACTGGAGAGAGAAAAGAAAACAAACAGTAATATAGTTTACTTACTGATCTTTTCCCCATTGCTAAGTACTAAACTAAGAAATTTAGGACATCACAACACTTTGAAAAGCCTATATCCTGAGAATAAGGTCAGAGAACAGTAAGCATTGGACCTTGTTCTCTTGACATAGCCTTTATGTTAGTGAGTCTTCAAAGCAGCATTTCCTATCCAAGTATTTACACAAGGAAAAAAAATATCTCTATTTGCCTGCTACATAACATCAGATACATATACTGTGAACTGCTTGCTCATCATTTGCCTAATAGCATCTCAAACCGAATTTTATTCATACTCCTATTTTACAATAGTGTATTTTCAAAAACAAAAACAAAAAAACAAAAACAAAAAGAGAGAGAGAAAACAAAAAACAAAAAATCAAAAACAAAAACAAACAAAACAGTTCTATAAAAAAAAGACTACCCCACCTGTGGATCTATTCTGTATTCAGTCACCAAACCCAGACAGTATTGTGCCAAGAAGTGCTTGCTGAAAGGAGTCTGATATAGATGTCTCCTGGGAGGCTCTGCAAGAGTCTGACAAATACAGAGGAGGATGCTCACAGCCAACCATTGTACCGAGCACAGGGTCCCCAATGGAGGAGTTAGAGGAAGAACTGAAGGATCTGAAGGAGGTTGTAACCCCATAGGAAGAACAACAATATCAACCAACCAGACCCTCCAGAGCTCCCAGGGACTAAGCCACCAACCAAGGAGTACACATGAAGGGAACCATGACTCCTGCTACATAGGTAGCAGAGGATGGCCTTGTCAGGCATCAGTTGGAGGAGAGGACCTAGGTCCTGTGAAGGCCCAAGTGTAGAGGAGTTTGCGGGGTAAGGGGAATGGGATACGAGGTTTCCAGGGGTGTAAACCTGTAAAGGGGATAACATTTGAAATGTAAGTAAAGAAAATATCCAGTAAAAAAGGGAGGTGGGAAGAAACTGAAACCACAAGACCTAAAAATTTCAAGTTGCAATTTATAATGTTAAGCATAATGAGGTGTACATAATTTGGATATGTTTACACAGTATCATGAAACTAGGTACCAGGGAGTCAACTGTGAAGTTTGCTGCTAGTGGAGCAGATGTTGTCATCCATAGCACAGACACTGGTAAATTGACAATATTCCTGTAAGTAACTCTACCATTTCTCACACAGTTTGTTAAGAAACCCAGATGAAATTTACTGAATCATTAAAATAATAAACAAACCAAGATAAACAAAAAATATGAAATCAGATAACATATCAGTGGCAAAAGGAGGAGGGGATTTCCTGAGGGTATTAAGTGTGACTTTGAATATGGTCAAAATTCATAACATACATGCCATAATGAAACTCATCATGTCCAATTATTATACACAGATAAAAATCATTCAATATCAAATGGTGGAAGAACCATATCACTTCATTCATACTGGTTTATCTTGTTCGAATTGTGTTAATATGACTTAGCAGCATGTTTCAGTAGTGATAAACGAGGCCACTAAGTTCTTTTTAAAAAGAACATCACTCCTTAACTTATGGCTTCACTGTCCCATCTAACACAGTAGTTAATGACAGAAGCACTATAAATCTTTCAGAGAGGAAAATTTTGCTCTTTTATCACCAAAGAAAAAGTTAGCAGCTTTCCAGTACCCATTTGTAACTTGAAAAGGCCAAATGACCTACCTTCCCTACATAGAGGGGGTCTGAACCCATGTATTCTTCCAGCACGAAGAACTGATTCCAAACCCAGCTGCGCTTGGTCCGGGACCTTCCTGACTGGACATATGGCTTGGATCTGGACCTTGGGAGCTCAGCTTGACCCATCCCAGAGAAGCACAGGAAGAGAGCTATAAGCTGTAGAAAATGGCACAACTCGACTTTGCCCAGCTTCATCTTTTTTTTTTTTCTTCCTTTTTCCTGTGTAAGAACAAAACCTCGAAAAGAGAAAAGGCACAGTTCTAGTTGGCTTCGTAGCTCTTGCCTCCAGCAGTGTGTCAGCTGGGAGTCCAGAGACAATAATTTGTACAGTGTTGGAGTGGAAGAGGTCACCAGTGCTAAGGAGCCGTTGCCAAGGAATGGCGTAATAGGTTCCTAGAACAGAAACAAGAGCTCATGTTAGAAATCAGAACATGTAATCTTGCTAACATTTCACAGTACTAAATTTCCAGGAAGAGTATTTGGATAAGCATTAAAATACTAATATTTACACTTACAAAATTATAATAAATAATAGTAACCACATTTATAAATTACATAATGACTGCCATTTGAAGAATTATGTTCATTTCACAGTACAATTTTCATCTTCTTCTAGGGACATTGCATCATATGCTTTCGTCTATATTAATGTATAACATCATCGTAAAATATTATTTTAATGTGAGCTTTTTTATAAATCTTACAGATAGCTGTATTCATTAGTATTAGGATGTGAAAACCAAGCATCTCAAACCAGGAAGTTTTGCAGATGGATATGTGCTATTTTAAATCTCTCCAGTGAAACCGTAAGGAGAAATAAAGTATGAGGTGATTCACAATCGACTGATTGATTGATACTGAGGCACAGACCAACATCTGTTTTGATGTGTTCTGATTTGATTGTGATCATCTGTAAAGCTCAGTGATTTCCACTTTCTACTATTCAAATTTATTGTCATTTTCAATGTAGCATGGTTAGTGTATTAGTTTACTGTAGTCTCTCGTTATTCCATAAATCTTTATGAAATTCTTTGAAATAAAACTTCTACATAGTAGAGCTTTTACTCCATAAGTAGTTAAAGAACTGACTCATGATGCTCAATAGATAGGCAAAAAACACTATAATTGAGAATCATATTAATTTTTGGCTTGCAACCAGGTGGTGCTTCAGGGACAGCATGGGAAAAGTCCTTACTCAGGCACCTATTTACTGCAGGCAGAGCATTCTGATTATGCAAGAGATAGAAAATGAGTTACAAACAAACTCCTTACACACCCACAAAGCACAGTGGGATTAGAATTCATGACAAGATTCTCACTTAAATCACTATGTTCGACATTGGGAATTAATTTTATGTTCTATAAATAATCATCAATAGGCTGAATCTTTCTCTCTCTCTCTCTCTCTCTCTCTCTCTCTCTCTCTCTGTGTGTGTGTGTGTATGTGTGTGTGTATAGAGTAGATAAAAATATCAATAACATAAATACAAAAGTTCCCTTCATATTAAAGCAAAAAAAGAATTATCATTACAAATTATTTTTTCATTATGTAACAATGTACTGTATAACAAAAAGCACCTGCTAATCAACAGATAAATATTTTAAATAGTTGAAATTTTCAGAAAATAGCATACAAAGAAGAAGAAATGTGAACATAGAACTCTCTAAATTTCTTGAAAATGTAAATCAGTTGACATAGTAGAAGAAGAAACAAATCCTAGTGACCTTTAGTCCTGTGAAAAGTATCATATACCTTTAAAACATATCTCTATAAAGTATGGATATTCCAGAGGACATTTCAGAGTGATTCACTATTTAGGAAATAATTTATGCTGCTACCCATGAGAATGAGATAATGCAAATAAAATTTAGTACCTATAGCTTGCTGTGAATTAAAGATCCCCAAATCCAGTGACCAGTGGCAAAGTGAAATGAAGACCAGAACAGGACAGAGAGGCAGTTGAATTAAGGTACAAAACCACAGATAGGAAGGCTTATCTGCAATTGAGTAGACTAAAAGTACTATGTGATCTAATGTGTGTTTGAAAATAGTGGATAAGACCTAAGGGCCGAGGAAAACAAACACATGAGTGCAGAAAGAGTGGCTAGGCAGAAGTAAAGCAAGTTCTGTCTTTCCTGCACCATGCAACCAACTGCATTTCTGAGCATCAGGAGGGATGTTTGGTCAAAGCAGTCAGATAAAAACAAAACAAGGAGGAGTTCCAGTTTCTCTCCTCTGTTTTCTTTAAAGAAACACCTTTAAAAGATAGATAGAACTAGAATTTCATTACATAGGTTATGTTATACATAAACAACTTTGTGACTTTTTTATTGTAAAAATATATCCAACTTTTAAAAGAAATAAACAGCAAATTGTTTTCGAAATTAAAAAATGGGTGGGGGGTTAGTCCAAATGCAAACTGGCAAAGCATATGGAAATTTCCATTCAAATAAATATTCATGAGTGAGATTGTGATTCTAAACTCTATGATCTTGGATAGTAACAGTTATAAGAAACTAAGAAATCTCCTAGATAGAGTGTCATACCTCTTAGCCTATCATAGTGATAATTACAGTAGCAATAGTATCCTCCTGGCAGGGTTAACACTTCAAGTTATAAGATGCTAAGAGTGGAGCTTGGTATGTATAAAGGTGATTCAATATGGCCTTTACAGTTATTGTTATAGGAATTTTTTGTGTTTGAAATATTATCTGGAAATTAAAGATGGTTAGCGAACTGGTGTTATTTTTTATTCCAAGGTTACCAAAAGTAAACTATTGAGATACCTTTTACCCTGAAGAAAAACATTCTAAGTAGGCAGATTCAACGCCAAGGAACTATATGCTCATGAATCAAAACCAGTCACATGGGTACCAGGCTCTACAGTACTTGATGGGGGGAAATTGTAACTATTTTCAAAAGACATTTTGGCTAAACCAAATACTGGATTGAAATTGCAGTTGATTTAAGTTCATATCCATTAATAGTATGATGGTATTCCCTGATGATGGAGAAGGAGGCCATAATACTAATGGGGTCAAGATCACTGTGGTCTTGTTATACAATTTTGGATCCTTCTCAGGTTTTATTCTTTCTATGTACAAAATGAAAAGTATGAAATAAACACCATTATATAGCCTGGTGTATTTTTTCCCAATTCTTACTTTTAGGATTTTAAGAAATGCATAAGAGTCATACTGCCAGATTTATTGTAAATCTGTGGTGAAAACCCTGTTACTAATAATTAAAGATGAAGAATTTGAGAAGTTTAAAACTAAATCAGATTGCAAAGGAAGCTCTTGGCCTGCTTATGAAGCACAGTGAGCTCTCTAACAAGCTCTGTTCAATTTCCTTTTATTGCCTCTTGAAGATTCTTTCTTGTCTATATAAAAACATTGTAAATTGATCAAAGCAACTAGAACATAGAGAAGAGGGAAATTGCTGAACACATTATGACTTGAGATAATATCAATGAAGGGAAGATACCTAAGAACTGTGTACTCTCCCATTTAAATAGAGGGTTTTAAAAGTATCTCACTTAAGAACTAATCTTGATGCATACACTTTGTAGTTGAAGAGCCTAGAACAGGGTAGAAATTCAGAAAAGTCCTTAAAGAACATCTGCATTCTTATATATTTCATCTCCAGTGTTGAATATTAATCATATAAAAGGACAATATGTGAATTATTTGGCATCTTTAACATATTAATGAATCTTAATTTGTAATAAATTCTAATGCATTTCGTTATAGCATTTGAATTATTTATTATGCTCTTAACAAAATTATCTGTATTTTTCTTTGATTCCTGCAATATTACACCAGGATACATCAATTGGCTTTGCGTACAATATTGAACAGTGGAATTCTGTTGTGTGATGCAATAGTTCCATCTGTAATGCCTTCTCAAGAATTACATGAATATCAGAAAATAGTATCCACATATTTGTGATCTGAACTTGGTGTATTCATGCCATATTAATGAATATTTTTGGTGGTAATTGACTCCACTAGGAATATACACCCTACAGAGCAACAGAGAAGCCAGGTATTTGATTTGCTTTTATCATTTCACAGCCAATCTTCTCTAAAACTTTGCTTTCTTTGCAAACATATGTAATTCTCGAGAAAAAAATGACAATATAGCAGTTCCACAACCTCACTGTGCTCTGAGGTGGTTTGTCATACAAAAGAGGAGGAGGAGGAGGAAGAAGAAGAGGAGGAAGAGGAGGAGGAGGAGGAAGAGGAGGAGGAAGAGGAGGAGGAGGAGGAGGAAGAGGAGGAGGAAGAGGAGGAGGAAGAGGAGGAGGAGGAGGAGGAGGAGGAGGAGGAGGAGGAGACGATGACTTAAATTTTATTTCCTAAAATATGAATTTAAAATAGCAGTAATCCTTGAGTTATTTCTTCATATCAATCTCAAAAAGAAATAGCTGGAACTTGACATTTCATCATGCATTGTGTAACTTCTCCAGTTTTGCCTGTGTTCTTACAATGTGTGTGTGTGTGTGTGTGTGTGTGTGTGTGTGTGTGTGTGTGTGTGTGTACTGCAGAACAATTTATGCACGTGACTGATTTTAAGCAGAGAACAAATTACATATGTCAGCATTTCATAATAAGTCTAATATCATCCCATAAATCTGTGTCTCAAACCAAGAATGCTACATTTAGCCTTAGCTTCTCCATAATTCGTCAGCTTCCCTGTGGCCTTTTCTCATATCTGAGTTTCACAAACACACATCAGCAAACACACCTATGATAAGCAGAGGATGAAGAGGTCATGTTCTAGGTTGGGCTCCCTACCCTTGTGGAAAAACTGAGTAAGTCAACTCCTAGCAAATTTGAACAGCTCAACTCTTTTCTACTGGTGGCTCAGTAAAAGTATACACAACCTTTTTGGTTTAAGATGGACATAAGTTCTACAAACTGTGGTCATGTTTGGGATAATTTCTGATTTGGAGTACTGTAACTGAGGAAATAAATTAACGTCTTACATCTGAGAAGAGGAGTAAATAGGAGCTCAGGAGGAAAATGTTACAAAGGGGCGTGAAATAAGTGATAAGAGTGAACTAGATGTGCATGAGAAAGAAAAATGTTGAAAGATTTTAAAAATATCTTTGTTTGCTATTTTAGTTTACAGTAAAGATGTATATTTTATTTATATTAATTTTTACTTTTTCTGAAGTTGTTTATATGAAATATCACTACAAGTAGTACTATGATAAGAATAACTACCTACTAAGCAATCAGATCATCAGAGCTTTGGAAAGGAAATGTAAAATGTATTGAAGTAAAGAGAAAAAAGGAAAATGGTGAGAATCACTCAGTCAACATCAGTTATTTGAACTAAAATAACCTCAGCCGCAACAATTTCATCTCAATCATTAGTTTCACATAAATTGCAAAGAATTATTAAAGAGAAGCTTATTTATTAGACATTTAAATTTATTAGAGAATATTATTTTATCAAGATGAGTTTATTGTTATAACTTTTCTTGACTTTGTTCCTTTCTTGAAATTTATATAAAAGCACTTTGAAACAATAAACAAGTGCTTGTTAAACACTTAACCAAATGTTTTCTTTATATTTAGAAGCAATGATTTAAGGTCTTTCCTTAACCTCAAAAGTAGTATAAGTTTTTATCCTTCAGCATATAACTTATCAATCATCAAAAATGCAAACTGCCTGAAGTCTGCATCATCCGAATTAAAGTTAGCACACTATGAACATGATAGGCAGTATAAAGTAATTCCTATTTAGATCCTGCACATTAACAGATAACTTTAATAGTTTTTAAAGCATACCAAAGAATGCATTGAAATGCTCCTTGTGATTCCAGCACCTAGGAGGCTGAGGCAGGAGGCACGAGCTTTCAAGGTTATCTAGCTTATATACAAACACATACGCAGAAAATAAATATGAACAGCAACTAAAAGATCATCTAACTGGCAATGTAGATATGCAATACTGTGTTTTCAGAAAAGCACATTGTTCGGTAGAACATCTGTTCTACAGAAATAGGTGTGATGGGTGCCTGTTAATTATATGAAAAAAATTACTGGCTTAGATTATATAGTTATTATATGAAAAAATTACTGGATTAGATTATATAGTTATTGAGCTCTACTATAAATCTGCAGCATTTTATTACAATATATGTTCCTTCCATAGTTTCATTAAATCCTAGGAAAGGAAGAACTGCTGATCTTTGGAGTCTGCATCAAGTATAGTTCTTAAAGTGCGTTAAGATATATTATTTAATGGATCTTATGCTAGCACACAACACAATTACAACAGTTAATATTGATCTAAGAAAGGGACTGTAGCACGGTAAAAATCAGTAAAATTAATAATTGAAGGCTGTGATTGAAATTAGTAGAATGGACCATCCATAACAGTTGCCTGACAAACACTCCAGAATCTAACTCTCCTTTGGATATTTTGTTATCTTATCATTAATACATAACAGTACACAAAATTATGGTTGTAACAATAATATCAAGTAAAACATTATTGTGTTGTTGCTCTATTGGGAAGAAACTGTCATGTTCAAGACACTGTCAAGTTTCAGTACACTTTGACAAGCAGCACATTTTAAAACAATTCTTAAGAAAGACAACCAACACACTTGCTTAAAAGTAGAAATAAAACAAGAGAAGTAGTTAGAATGCACTGAGCAGAATCAGGATGCATTAGAGCAATCTTTACTGCTGGTTCTTTGGCTAAGATTGGGAGAGAAGACAGTTTCTTTGCAATTAATCCTTAGAAGAAAGTAATGTAGTTTAAGCTCAAAGAAGAATTTGCATTCTTCTGATAGTTGACTTTGCATAATGGATATTACATGCTCATTATTGCTTTAATGTACTTATAATGGATGAGCATTTAATACATTTTAAAAGAAAAACACTCACTCTAATATTTTTCATCTCTTGGATGATCAAATATCAGAATTCTGCATTTGAGAGATGAATGAGACAATAAGACTTTCATAGTATCAGTTACATTTCAATTGCAACTTTGTCTTTAGACACCAAGCTAGTAAGGGTAATATCTATGAAACAGGCTAAGAGAATGTCACTTTGATACTGAGAATAAAGCACTCAGGATTCCCTGAGAGTTCATGCTAGAGAAAACCATGAAGAACTCACAAATATACTGTTCCTGAAATTAGAAGATAATGGTTAAGCCACAGATGAGTAGCATAAGCCACAGAAATGAATTCTACAGAATTCTCATTAAATGTCCAAGGTCACAAAAATCCATTCTTTTGGTATTTGGGATAAACAAATATAGGGAGTATTTTTAAATATTTGCTAAGAATTATTTAGTTAAATTAATAATTCTCATTAGAAAGACCTATGTAATTATATTCGAAGTTCTTTTTAATCTAAACTTGGAATTTTTAACATAAGAAATCAATTTGATAGCTTTTCAGAAAAACAGGAAGTTGAGAATGAAAGCAAAGGGTTAAGGAATTTATTTTCTATAAACTTTCACTAAATTTAAAAAAAAATAGAGTGAGCAGTATCCAAAAATAAGATTAAATTTAAACTAGTAAAATACCTTGATTATCAAAAAGCTAAGTTAGAGCACTAAGAAGTTAACCATTTCCACTAAAAAACTGAACAACATTCCACTGGGAATTTTAGAAATAGGGCATGAATTTATGACAGTATTTTAGAATATAAAATGAATAAATACGACCATATTGTTTGTGAAATAACTAGTACGCCAGTTGTTCCTTATGAGTTGCTACTATAAATCCTAATATTTAAAGATGTCTGCTATTATTATCATTCAGATTTAATCTTACCATCTACATTCTCTAACATGGTAATACAGTGCTGTGCACTAGGCTGAATTTGTATGCTTTTAACATGACATTCTGTGAATTTAATATCGATGAAATGCCTATGTAATTTGAAATATCTATCTATCTATCAACCTATCTATGTATGTTTGTATGTATATAATTTCATTTCAATTTCTGAGCATTGGGAATTTCTGTGATTTGAGATTTCTCTCATAATGAGACCATTATGAAATGCATTGGCTCCCTAAGCTACACAACATTAAAACCATGAACCACAGTCTCTTACTGTTATAGAGTCAGGGGCCCTAGAAATTAATCATACAGCCTTTAGTGTGTATCTGGCTATCAAACATGAGGAAAAATCTTCCCTAAGTGGATTATATTGTTAATTGCACTAAAACAGAAACAATGTCTATCTTGAAAGAAAGAAATAAAAAAAGAAAAAGTTACATGGTTTATATTGAAGGAGAGAAGCCTGTACAAATTAAAAAGTAAACAAAGTAACAAAGCCCAGCCCTGATGAATTATTAATGTAATAACTAAATGGACTTATTGTACTTCCAGGGCTCTCTCTTTATATTTCATTATTATAAGAAATCTTGGTTTTTCCAGTTTTAATTTTTAATTTGCCCTTGTATTACACCTTTCTGCCAGCTGTGATTTACATGACTTCCATGAAAGGTTTCATGTTCCAATACTTTACAAAATTACTTGAAATGAAATTTACAAGACTGAAAAATCTATACTATAACAGGAAATGAATGTATGGGTAGATACCTACATATTAAATGGCCCTGGAAATTGTGTCACTAAGGAGTCATGCAGAAAGACAAGGTGGGGGAGGGGGCAGTGATCAAGGGGGCTTCTCTGCAGAACCAGCAAATTCCCATAGGAGGCACTGTTGTACTGTTGGTCACAGCAAGATCTCCTCTGCTTGTTAGAGGCTAGGGAGATCATCACACAGGACTCTGTCACATGGTTTGTCCTAAGCTCCTCTTTACCACCACAGCAAGGAAAGTCAGACTCCTTTATTCAGGGAAGAAACTTGCATTTCTATCCCTTTGGAATTAACTCATTCATGCTGGCTATTCTAGAAGTTTCTAAAACTCTCAAATTACAATATTGCTTTGAAGCCTTCTAATGAAGTAGAAAAAACATTTTCTATTTCCTTTTTCATCCAAGAAAGAGCACTGTGATGTAATGCAAGCTGTTGAAGCAATAAAAATAAAATCTTATAAAATTCAGTAAGATTGGAATCACTCAACAATAATATGTACAACAAAAAATATGTTATGGATTTAGTAGTTTATAGAACCTTTCTGAAAGATCTGAAAAAGTATTTAACTTGACACATAGATGTATTCATTTTCTTTTTCTTTTCTTTTCTTTTTGATATCAACATACAGTCTGAGAAGTTTAGACCCCTAATGCTATTTAGAAGGCAAAATACTGAATAATAGGAATGCTGGCAAGAAAATGATGCCGGGGAAGAGAGAGTGGTTTGATTTTTCAGATCAAAAAGAACAGTAGCCAACAAATATGTTCTCCACCCTTAAACCGGGAGTCAATTCAAAGGTAAGTTTCACTAATATAGATGCCTTGTAGTACCCTTTCATAAGAAAGGGAACAACTCTCTGACATCAAATCAATATAAGTAGACTTAGGAAGAGTTTCTCATCTGTCAACAGATAGCACAGTTCTAATGACCTATCACAGTCCTTAATTACCGTAATACCTCACACTGAGAGTGTACAATGCCCTTTTAGTAACACTGCAAACTAGAATACCTTCCAGGAGGATGATAGGCTGTACTGTTTGCTTTCTTTTGCCACAAACAAAATCTCAGCAAGCTTACTCAGGTAAAATGATTAAAACTGGATGCTGCCTCACAGCTTCCACTTAGCCACTGACAATTAAACAAGAGTACACAAGATGGATTGCTATAAAGTTACTGGCCAGAGTAGCACCCTACACTTTTGCAGTTACTCCATGCTTTTCAAAATAGCCCCTAAAATTGAAGAAAATCATTTGAATGCATTTCTCTTTCACATAGAATTATAAGAAAAGCATTTGGGTCAACATGATGTCTGACCAGTTCTTTAGAAAGCAAGTTGTTTGAGTGAGTTTTTGGAAGCTGCAGTTGAAATTACTCTCTCTTAGTTCTTCCTTCCCCTTAACTTCTCTTTATAAAGACCCAAAACTACTTAGATTTTGCTGACCATGCATCTTCATAAACTTCCCTTTAACAACGCTTGCTACTACAACAGAACTCTGAAAATACATATTTCTTTTGCACCTTTAACAACAAATATTGTCAATTTGCAATTTCAATATGCTGACATTAATTTTTACTCTCTGTAAAGACAGATTAAAGTTCTGTTTAAACATGTCTGTAAAAAACACCTGCTGGGCACTGACATTGTGAAGGGTAAGTCTTATTTTTATAAATATTGAATTTAATACATGACCTAAAAATATCTCTTGCAAAATAAAAGGTGTTTTACAAATATTAATGAATTATTGTGCAAATTTCCACGGGCTAGCGATTGTAAATCTATGATCCCCCCCCTAACAGCTTATGATTTCCCCAGTTCAGGGTTAATTCATTTTGGTAATCTTTACTTACCCCAACTATGACATCTAAGAAATCCGAAGGGTTAATGCTCTAAATCGTGAAGCCATTCAAAGCAAACGTCCTTTTTGTATTAATCCAGGCTGGAAGGCTGAAAAACTGAACACCAGCAACTAGCCTTGTGCCAAGTGAACCCCCGAAGATGTCCAAGTCCAGCCTGCATTCCAGAGAGGCAGGGTGCTTTTTCCCAGCTCACACCAAAGGTACAAAGAGGTGAAGTGGAGTCAAACCCCGAAGACGCACCTGACCAACAGAATACTAATTAGTAGCGAAGAAAAAAAAAAAAAAAAAAAAAAAAAAAGCAACCTTACTTGAGTTCCACATTCACATAAAGCCAAAGAGGTCTAGGGCAGATGGTTCAAAGGACTCTTGCTCCTGTTTACACAAGGCACACATCTCCTTACAGCCTCAGACCTCTGCAGAAAGCGGTGGCACAGTCTGCAACCGAGTTGTGCCTGCATCAGTCCGAGGTCCACGGAAGGGTTCGCTGGGTACCTCTTTGAGGACAGCCGCGCAGACAGCGACTGTTTACCTCTGCATCTGGAGTGGGCTGGGACTGGAATTCACTCTCACCCTGACTATTTCCCTCGCGTTGCACCTGGTGTCTGTCAACATTGTTTTCCCCGCCGAACCCGGGAGAACTCAGTCCTCACGCCTGTCCTGCCAGGCAGAAGCACGTCTCATCACAGCACGCAGTAACTTGGAAACGCCAAGGGAAACTCCACTCGGATACCCTCCCCACCTCCCTCTCTTTGCTCACTTATCTGTCCTGCTCCCCGCGGTGCGCAGCAAGGGCGCGCTTCTGCCAGGGCTACCTCCCCAGCCCCGAACCAAGCACACACACTCACCTGGGGCCTCGCTACCCTGCCAGCAGCATCAGGCACCTGAAACCATGGCGTTTGCATTTAAAAGAATGCGCACTTGGCTGGGGGGGGGCGGGGGGGGATCCACGGGCGCCCAGGGACGCTGTGCTCCCAGCTAAGAGCGCCGGGCAGACACAGAGGCAGGCGACTGGCACCTGCTCAGCCCCGCAGCAGCGGGCTCTTCTTCCAATTCCAACGCACTCCGTGGGGCACAGGGACCCTGGGGGTCATTGAACGCTAGGGTCCCGCTCTTGGCAGGGACTAAAAGATCCATCATTACTCTTCCCTCCCCACACCCACCCTCCACTCCCATCCCCCACACAGGCTAATCCTCTGCACAATAGTCTCGGGTACCAAGTCCGGAGCCAACCAGAGCGCGCGTCCCCGGAGAGGGCGGGAGGG
>CM052711.1:89454136-89498812 GCA_028551405.1 Uromys caudimaculatus | reverse complement strand
CCCCCCCCCCCCCCCCCCCCCCCCCCCCCGCGCGCATCCTCCTCCAGCTCCTGGCTGACTGATCAGTGCAGATGGATTCCTTTGCAGAGAATAAAGAAGACGGTTGAAAATGGGAAGGGCTCGAGCTCCCCTCTCATTCCTCCCACCACCAAAGTATTTACATCTTAAAGCAAGAAAGTAGGGAAGTTTGAAGGAATTATTATCAAGCCTTCCCCCTCTCCTCACCCTGTCGAAGAAGCCTTTATCAATTAAGCTCTTGAGGCACCAAGGCAGTCATAAAGCTAACCAGAACTTACAATTTTATTGCTTGATAGTTTTGCCCTTTCATTCTCCTCGGACTGCCCTACTTTTTCTTTCTTTACTTGCAGCATATGTACTCCTCCCTTGCTGTACTCTTTAACGTAAAACTTCTGAGGGGTGTGATTTCCATGCAAGGTGGAATCTAGGAGCTTCAGGGGGCTAGCAAGAGGGGAAGGAGAGAGTAGCAGGGCTTTTATTCACAATGCAAGCATCCATCTGCATGGAATTCACTTTGTTTGCCTCCGTTCGGTACTTGATTACCTGGTGACTTGGTGTTTGGTCAGGGTGATGAGAGGTGATCAGTGTGTAGTTCCTTGCTTTTCATTTTACCCATTCTGGTAATGGACTCCTCCTTCTCCTACCCACTCAACTTAATCCACTTCACAATCAGAGAACAGGCTTGCCCCCAGACTCTGACTCTTTGATTTCCCATTCTGTGGATTCAGTGGATGACTCTTGTTCTTTTCCCAATTTAGTCTTTTCTGAACTTTTAACTTCCAATGCCCTCCCCCTCTGCCCAGTATTTAAAGTGGACTGCACTCAAGTGACTAAGATAGGAGGATAGAGAAATCAAAGTTCAGTGGTTGTCTTAGTCGGGGTTTCTATTCCTGCACAAACATCATGACCAAGAAGCAGGATGGGGAGGAAAGGGTTTATTTATTCGGCTTACACTTCCATGCTGCTGTTCATCAGAAAGGGAAGTCAGGACTGGAACTCAAACAGGGCAGGAAGCAGAAGCTGATGCAGAGGCCATGGAGGGATGCTGCTTACTGACTTGCTTCTCCTGGCTTGCTCAGCCTGCTTTCTTATAGAGTCCAAGACTACCAACCTACAGATGGTACCACACACAAGGGGCTCTCCCCCCTTGATCATTAATTGAGAAAATGCCTTATCACTGGATCTCATGGAGACATTTTCTTAACTGAAACTCCTTTCTCTGTGATAACTCCACCTTGTGTCAAGTTGACACACAAAACTAGCCAGTGCAGTGGTATACACAGAAACACCTTGTCTCAAAATAAATATAAACATTAAACCCATAACGTAAAATCTTAAATTTTATGCTAGTAATCCAGCATCTTTGAACTCCTGGTAAATCTGATACTTCGTTGTTTTATATTACTTTACCAAAACTAAAAAGGTTTTGGAAATATCCTTGATTTTTTCTTAAACTGTATGTTGATTTATCCAAGACTATGCTTTTCTATGCCCAGGAAAACTTCTTTGTCCAGATATGTAGACCTTAAACACTGGCATATGGTTCCAGCTTTTTGAAAGGCTCAATTCCTAAGTCTTCCTTGCTCCTGGCATGCAATCTGCAATGCTGCCTTATCCAACCCCATCCTTGTATATACTTACTTTGCATAATGAACTGTATTCTGGGACACTAACTTTTCTTATAACCCTTCTGGGCTGAAAACTACAAAAAAAGATAAAGACCAGGATTCATAATGAAGAAAATAAGAAGGATGTTTGGACCTTGTAATGTTTTTGTAACCTAAAAGGAAATGTCTCTATTTGTCCAGGCATTTAATTATAAGCACACTAAACTAACTGTGTGTAGTGCTCTGCCTTCCTGGGTCATTCAACTGGGAAAGGTGACACTGATTGGCAATCATTGCAATCAATCACAGCACCATCTTTTCTAATTACTTTTGAGAGAGATGATCCAGTCTAGCTTCAAAATTCAAACTTTTTATGTAACAAAGTCTAATCTTGAGCTCAGATTTTCATTTTTAAGCAAATAACACTACATATAAAAATGTTTATAAACAATTAAATAAAAAAATTATTTTAGTGAGACTTTTAACTTTCCACCATTTCACCCCTACCTTGAACTTTTAAATAAAGATTGATTGTAAATTTGGGTTGTCATCCTAAACCAGATATTTTTATTTTAGTTGGATTCTTTACAGAAAATAAAAGAAAAAAAAAAGAAAAATAAAAGAAAAAAGCCTTCAAACAGAACCTGTTTAACAATAGTAAAATGGGTGTAATGTGTTCAAGCAATCAGAGTAGAGGTATTGGCTGTTGCATTCTCTAGAAGCTGTTCACCCAGCTTCTCATTCTGGACCCAAAGGTACATTCTAGAGAGGAAAGGTAACAGATGGGAATGATAAAGCAGAAGCTGAAAGAAACTTCCATCTGATGACATAAGGAACAATTCCTGTAATAATCAAATGATTTTTCCCATGGTGACAAAATAGCTGAGTATATGGGGGAAGAGAATGGAGCTCAGGGTTGAGAAGGCCCATTCCATGCTCTCATTTTCTCCAGTCGGCTCACAATTTCAAATCTTTTTATTGCCTCTCAATTCTGTTCAAAATTTTAATACATCAATAGAGTACAAAATGAACTATATCAGAGGCCTGGTGATCATAAATATCTCTGAAAACACCCTAACAGATAGACTCAGAAGTGTACTTCAATGTCCTTTGTATTTCTGAATCAGGTTGACAAGATTAAATATGCCAGCCTGTCTCTGAGCAGATAGAATTTAAACTGAGGAAGGATGATACAAATAGTAGGGTTTGTGAATATCTGAGGAAAATGATTTGTGCAGAGAAAACAAGAGGGAAGAAAGCAGAAATAAAGGGGTGGGTATACACGAGAACCATAACTTATGGCAGGCATAACCCCTGCGATAACGGTTGTGTTCTAGCTCTCTGAGGGACTTCTCTTTCTTGGAAGATATATTTACACTCTGTTCCTAGGAAGAAGCCAAACATTAAGGCCAACAGTAAAAGAAGAGCTCTCAGTGTTAAGGTGTAGTCATTAGACAAAGACAAGTTTTCTTGGCTTATTTCTTCTCTCCTTTGCTCATGGTTCCTTGCCTATTAGAAAACCTAGTTTTCTGAGTAGCTCTAATAAAATTGCTATTAACGTATGAAGCCAAACTTGCTAATCAAGAACTTCTTGTATGTGTATATCAAACTAGATAATATATTAAAAATTCCACATTTAACTTATACTATCTCTTTTCATATAATATTTACATTCATGTATGTGTATATTTATAAAGAGAGAGAGAGGAGAAAGAGCGAATAAGAATTTGACCTGCTCAATCAAAGGCTTTATTTCATTTTTATTGTGTATAAGGTCATTTGATAAACTATATATTTCTTCTTTAGCATTACTTTAAAAAGCCTTCTTTTCAGTTTGATTAAATTATACAACTTAAGAATGGAAAGAAATTGAATAAATCTATTAAGGCTTCTTTCAGTTTGGAACTATTTTCATACTCTGAAGTAGATTTTATACAAGTAAGTAGTTTTTGATGAGATTGTCATTCACACCAAACTCATTGATTTTTGTTCTAATATTTCCTTAAATCGAAATGTTTGAGTCTGCTAGGTGGCTAAATATGTATAAATGCCTTTCCACCAAGCCTACCACTCTGAGTTGGATCCCTGGAACTCACATGGTGGCAGGTAAAAATGATTCCTACTTATTATTCTGACCACTGCATACTTCTCAGGTGATACACACACACACACACACACACACACACACACACACACACACACACACACACACACACCAGCATGCACAGGCACAGGTACAGGCACATTTGCACACGCACTCACATACACACACATACACAATATATACATACATACACATACATGCACACAAATATACACACATATGCATGCATACCTCAACAGAATAAAAAAATAAAATCAATAAAATCCAAAATATATTTCATATCATTGGTAGCTATGAATTGCAAAGAACTTAATATTGAGAACTCAGGTTAAAACATTCTTGAGAGCAATAAGTAGAAAAGGAATATTCAGGGCAGATAATCAAAATGTGTTCCTTGAGACAAGATCTCAATAGGCTGAGCTTTTCCTAACCATCTTTTCCAGCATAAACATAAATGCCTATAAAATATATTTTCATTGTATTTAGCATTTTCTGATGCTATTTTCTATTTCTTTTGCCTAGTAAGGCATATTTTATTTTATTGAAAAAGCAGCAATTTCAATAAGAAGTCCTACCTCAGATAGTCCATTCAGCTGTTCGGTAAACATAATCAGAACTGCCACTTTATGGTCTCCTAGGCTAGGGAATAGTAACACAGTGATCTTGAAACCTATTATAAAACAACAGATATAAACGTATTTGTATAGCATATAGGACATGGTGAGGATGACACACAGCCTCAAACGTGAGAAAACAAGAAAGATTCATATGATGAGAAGTCTGGAAAAGGAAGATAAAATATTTGTTTTTCTCCAGGTAGATAGGAACATTGCATTGTGGAGGATTTTAGTAGGAAAGGTTCACATTTTACTATAAGCAATAACTGTGTATTTGTTTGAAGGTTGGGGTAGTATCTATGATATGGCAGAAATGCAGGAAAGAAACATCTTGGACTAGATTATCATTATGACTTTCAGTCTCATATGAATATCCTTTGTTTATAGTCAGCAAATATAAGTATATATAAAGATTACTTGAATCAAATTATCAATAGTATATTATACAATATACTGTTATTAGTATCCAACTTAAACATTGGCTAAACTTAAAATGCTTAGACTGACTCTACTTCATTAGTGGGTTCAGGATTCTAAGATGCCATAGGCCAGGATGATAGAATGCACAACCCCAGGGTTGTTCTCTGAGGATCTGAAATGTTAAATGTGCTACCTCAGCTCTGTGTTTGAATAATGTACTCCTCAGAGTGTTGAGCAGACAAACCCCACAGAAATGAATTACAGATAAAATGAAAAGCAGAGGTAAAATAGACACTTAGCTTCTTGTTCTGCAAATGATTCTCCAATCTCCTCTGAACAGTTAGAGTGTCCTCTCTAGACTTTAGAACACTGAGGTGTTGAGTGTCAGTGGTTAACATTACATACTGGAAATTTAATTTTCCACTCTAACATGCCAAGTTTCTCAATGTTTTCTTTCTGAAGAACAAATTCAAACAGATAAACATTTGATTTTGATTCAGTATCAAATTCCAAGGAGAAGGAAAACACTTATTTATTAAATAGCATATGATACTACTGATGTGCCATTGTATCTCTGGATTCAGTATATTTGGGACACAAATTACTTTTTTAAATGCATCTCAAATGAAAATTGTCAGAAATACTACAGCTAGCCCTACACTGAACATCTCTGCTTATACCACCGCCACCTGTCTCTTGTATTCTTTTAAAACCTTTAGAGAAAAGTGAAAACGCAAATTTCCACTAAATATGAGTCTATCTATAACTTTGTGATAAACTATAAAATTTTGGGGGAAAGTATGTTTCAAGACTAATACAACTTAGTTTAAAAATATTTATTGAATGTCCTATATATAGAAGGTTAAATGGCACAAATTGCAGGATTTACAAAGAAAGTAAGGCCAAGGCCCCAGAGAAGAGTTAACAAATGCAAAGTTATATAAACACAGTTAAGATGTACTTATAATTGACTAGCAAGCAGTGAGTGTAGGATTCAAAGAAGCAGCATAAGCATGCTGTTTGAAGAGTTCTATATCATGCAACCTGATACTTCAGGTTGGCATTAATAAATGAGTATAATGGAGAAAAAGTAGATAGGAATATCAGAGAAGTATTTGGAAAACATTCATCTACAAGGAGAAAAATAAAGTACTAATAAAAATTGAAATAGATTAAAGAAGATTACATGCATACTTTTATGTTGTTAAAAAGAAAGGGACCTCACCAATGATGTCTTCACTTATTTTATTTGTATTTGTGTGGGGGATACAGTTCCTCACTCTCAGCATAGTTGTGCTTTTCTTAGTAGTACTAAACGCACTGGTCTCTGCTTGTCCCTTCTGTAGGTTCTGCATGTCACTCAATTATATTTAGTGCTCTATGAACACACATAATGCACATGCAGAAATGACCCTACTCACAGCAACTGCACAGAGCCAAGAGTGCAACTCCTTCATGTGTGAGACTTGAGGGATAGCCACATATTTAAAAGGAATATTCAGCAGGGCAAATAAGGAAACAGTATACCTAAGGAAGAAGGCTTTGATGAGCCACTTTCTTCAAGGTAAAATGTTGAAATACCACAATCATTGAAGGTATTTACTGAAGAGAGCAATTGTCTTTTTATGTACTTGAACTACTTCATACACAAAGATGAATTCCAAAGAAGTAATTATTATCTCTGTGCATTGCTTACATTTTCTCCTTTTATAGCTTAATGACAGAAAAGAACATAAAAATACATCTCTGCCTACACCATACTCATCTGGCAAAGTGTTTACTCTGAACCCAAAATTAAGCAAGGAAGCCTCACAATGCAAGATGCAGAATATCATATATTGGGAACAATGTAAGCAAAATAGATCTCATGCACAAAATAAAAGAATGATACTTCATGAATTATGTTTGTGAGGATAAATGTTGGTAAACATGAATAAGCATGAATGCCATATTTTTGAGGTGCTTTCACATTTTGCATTGAACATGTGTGGTATATAATGATATATTTATTGTCTTTGACGGATGTTTGTATATCCTAAAGTGGTGATAGTTATGGGCTTGAAAGAGTTAATTGGCTTCATTAAACAACCAAATTACAAGGGACACACAGACAGGAATGGTAATTGGATTTAATACCTTATACATGAAATGATCTATATAAGACATCTTTGAAGACACATAATCGTATTCTCTTATTTTATCAGTGATAGAATTGAAATGCAGAAATGTGGAAGCATTGACTCATAATCTCCTGACAAACCTTAGGTATGCAAATCAGAATTAATTCTCAGTCCTGAAAGCCTGGCTGGTCTATACTGCCATATCAAAACAGGATTCCTACAGACCCACATTTCCAGATATAATTACTTGATATTTTAAATTACAAATGCCAAGGAAGATTTTAGCTTACATTTTCTAACTATTGAATGAATTGGAATAAGTATTTAATTGTAGCTGCTCTCATTTTAAATTTTGTATTTATTTTAGCTTGACCTAGAGCAGATTTATAATTTTAAAAATATGTTTTCATAAATTATTATATAAAATAACTCTTGATCACTTCTTAAAATTGTATTTAAACATCAATATAAATCTTCAGTTCTCAGAAGACTGAAAATCATGTTAGCTGTTTTATCAAGAGTCAAATGCTTATACTTTGGAAGACTGTAAAAGAAAAGCAAAACTAAGTCATGGAACACGTCATGGGGTACAAATATCTACTTTGATTTGTAATTCAGATACTTTCATTAGGAAATATAAAAGTGCTTTCCTCCAGAATTTAAACAGTTAAAACCTTTGTAGTTGATTAAAACACTGTTATAAAATTCCTGCTTGAAATTTATTAGATACTCTTAAATATTTAATTATTTCCTTATAGATTAGGACAACTAAGTTTTATACCTTTTTCTAATTTCTCCCAAACAGTTCATTAATTAGCCATGCAAATGATCCTAACAGAAGTTTCAGATTCAAGTGGGTACTAAATGGAGCAAGTCAAAGGCATGTGTATGTTTTTGCATTTGAGTAACCAACTTCTTCTAACTTAACAGTCCCCTTCATCATATAGAACCCTCAGGTACATCAGGCCCTGTCCTGGTTATTTGTTGTTGCTGTTTTGTTCTTTGTCTCATTTTTAAAAAGGTTTCTTAATGGTTGTCTTTGAAGACTATGTATAATGTTTAACTCAGTTCAAACCTGATTCTCCATAGCTTTATTGTCTTACTGTGCAATCTGAATTTCAAGGTGGTCTATACTTGCCTTATTAACTAGCCACAAGCTCATTGTAGTCAGCTCTATCATTCATTTACAGGTACAAAGGTACAGACCATGTAGCCAAGTGAGTTTCAAGTTCTGTTTGTTTGTTTGTTTGTTTGTTGTTGTTGTTGTTGTTTTCTGTTTTTTCGGGACAGGGTTTCTCTGTGTAGCCTTGGCTGTCCTGGAACTCATTCTGTAGACCAGGCTGGCCTCGAACTCAGAAATCCACCTACCTCTGCCTCCAAGTGCTGGGATTGAAGGTGTGTGCCACCACTGCCTGTGAGTTTCAAATTCTTAATTTTGATGATATGACATATAAGTAAAGTTACTTCAAAGGCTAAGATTTTGTTTTCATCAAATCATAGTAAGTCATTTAATCTTTTCCTTCTAGACCCTGGCAGTTGTAACAGCTTTGTCCAGTTTTTTGGTTCTTGACACTTGAAATTGAATTTAGTCCATCCTACCAAATATGTCCCAGCCCAGCTGTACCTTTTAGTTTAAGAGACAAAGTTGTCAGGATGGCTTCTACCCATTGTAGCAAAGGAAGTCTTTTAACTTGCAATCCTTCTGCCTCAACTGTTGAATGCTAGATTTACAAGTCTAAGCCTGGCTTTATGAGTTGTTGAAATGAATGAAATTATTCACTGCACTTCAAGCCTGCATTATTATTCCATACCTGGCAACTATTTTACTCCACCAACTAGGACAGAAATACATTATTATAGAACAATTTTAAAATGACCTTTGCCATTTTGTCAAATTCTTTGGCTTGACATTTTTATTGATTTCAAAGGGATATAACTGATTTTTTTGAAAAAGAGTCAAAACACGAATTAACATGTTATAAAAGCAAGAAACTATCTTAACCTGAGTCTCTGTACCAAAATGATGCTCTAGATATTAATCAATGGATGGTTCTAAAGATGTTTTTCTATATATTAGAGTTTGTATTTCTCTAATTTATATTTTATATTTCTCTATTCTAATTGTAATGCAATGATTTGGTATATATTTTTCTAGTTAAAAGACATGAAAACTTGATAATCACAAATAAAATTATAGGACACACTCATGTTTTTAAATGATCACACTAAGTGTCAGAAAACAAATAATGTAGCCGATCTAAAAGGGATATGTTTAATGGTTCAAGGCATCATGCCTTAATTTTGACATAAAAGTCCATTTATAACCATTTAGATTTTTAAATAAAAGTTAACTAATTCTTACACACATACCAAGCTACTAAATGATGTGGATGTCAGGCCTCAGTATTTATATTTAAAGGAGCCATGTATAAAACCAAATACTATTGCATACATGTGTATGTGTTTATTAAATATGATACTTTATAAATATTGGAAAGTTATTCAAATCAATCATTGTCTTTATATATTTAAATATATATTTATATATATTGCATGTATTTTCAAACTATAGAATGATTTTATGTACATCCACCTACATGTCTATGAAAACATACAACGTCAGTGAAAGCATGATTCTGTGGTAGAAATTTTTCTTTCTTTCAAGAGGGAAAACCCTAAAGAAGAACTCTCTCTTTGTACCTCTCTTCTTCCTATCTCTCTGTCTCTGTCTCTGTCTCTATCTCTGTCTCTCTGTCTCTCCGTCTCTGTCTCTGTCTCTCTCTCTCACACACACACACACACGCACATACACACACACACACATGCTGTATCATTTTTTTATTTGGGTTTTAAAAACAGTGATGGTTTAAATCAATGACACTGTTCATGAACAATTCCTTGCAAAAGAAGCACAATATTTTTCTATACAAAGCAAAGTAAGATAAACTCATGGGGAGAATATATGTTGATCAATCCTTTTAATAAAACATAAGCTACCGACATAGTATGAAAAGACAACTGTAATGGGACATGAAGCATGAATTAGCAGTTTCTTCACACTGCACATCATCTGAAATTGAGCTCGAGCTACTAAGGATAAACACAAGGAGGCATGAAGTATAACTACATCTCTTTAAATCAGTTATCATTAATCAGTAAAATACCCTTTTTTTTCTGTCAGTTTCATTACAGAAAGTGAAAATAAAATAAAACAACCCTCTCTTTGTACCTATTTTGAATGAACTCAGGAAAGCACGTACTGTGCACCAGGCAACATGTCTGTTTTCCCTTCAGTAGAGATTGTTTAGTTTATCCCATTCATCAGGGTATCAGATCCTTTAAAAAAATATATGGTCCTAAGTCAAGATCCTTGTGAAAGGCAAGAGATGTTGCTAAGATTATAGCAGGCTATGGACTATCCTGTTTCACATTTAAAGAAGGAAAACCAAAAACCAAAAACAAAAAGCAAACAAGCAAGCAAAAAATCCCAGGAGCAGGAGAAAAGGAATAGGAGAGCAAGCCATGCTTTAAATCATTGCACCACTTTACACTTCAGCAGATCTATTTGCACATGTTCTACTGGACCTGGCAGAAAGGGCTGAACCTTTTACACGCAGTCTTAGATCAATCTTAATGTGATGTTCAGTGGTCCTCATGCCTTTCCCATAGAACAGCTGCCTCTGATTTCAAGAACAAATCGAGGTGATTCTATGTTCCATCAGGGCTTAAGTATAACTTCCGTTTACTGGAAAGGACAGAAAGCTCAGAATGGACCAACCACAGTTGCCTATAATCAACCATAGGATTAGATTTGATACACTCAGTGTTAAGACAGTTTTATTTCAAAGTATGCTATGATGACAGAACAGACTTGTATGAATGACAATGAGGAGAAACAATAATTGAGCATTAATTAAATTATGCCTAAATACCAAGTGCCCTTATGTTTAGGTGCCCAAGTTTGTAGCTTTTTTGCTTGCACCACTAACTCATTAAATAATTGTGTGAAAAGACTGCCTGAAGATAGTTATGACCTTGAAACAAATGGTACCCTGGATACAGTACAAGCATAGTGATAGATGAAGACTAACAAGGTCATCTTCTGATGAAAATGTGCATTGTCCATACAGTTTGAAACAATTAAATTAGACTTATACAGGCAAAAACAAAATGGCAGCAGAAGACAGTAATGTTCAAATGGTCACCAAAAGTAATTAAATGAATGTAAAGTTGACTAAATGACACACATTTTGAATTGAACTTTTGACATTTTAAGACAAAGAAAATCAAGTGTGATTGCTACAGTGGTCTCTTATTTAGTTTTAAATTTGCCCCAATCCCCTATTTTGTATAGGAATATATGAAAATTTTGATTGAAGAATTTTGCACCAATCATACATTTCTTAGTTCATAAAACTTAACATAAGGTTATGGTGTTAGAGTTATTAGAAAGCTACTGCCTGACAAACAAATAACCACAAATGTCCCATCTGCAGCCAATGATGAGTTTTAAGTATCTGTGTCTTGTTATGTACACTGGAACTGTTGCTTAAAGTGTCCATTGTTCACAGTTAGTAAATGGGAACATGGGGAACTGAAAAGCTTCTGCTTGGCAAAGAAAACTATCTTGCAAACACAACAGCAGCCTATAAAATGAGAAAAGTTTTGTTAGGCACCCTTCTGATAGCAGGTTAATATCTAAAATATATAAAGACCTAGCATAATACCAAAACTACGATTTTGATAAAGGAATGTAGCAAGACAATTACTCCTCATGATATTCTGTCATGCAAACAGCTCAGTGACTTGCTCAGCCATCATCAGAGAAGCTTTGTCCTGCAGTACACAGGAACAAATACAGATACACATAACTGAAACCATGTAAAGAGTGATAGACCTTGGATCGCTCCGTCCTGAAAGGGATATCTTCAACAAAGCCCTCCTCTTAGAGCTCAGGGAAAACTGCAGAAGAGGAGACAAAATGATTGTAAGAGCCACAAGCCATGCAGAACTGCAAGGTAATGTGGCCTTCTAAACTAACCAGGACCAATGCACCTTGAACCCACAGGAACTGTGGCAGGATTCAAAGCCTCTACAGGTCTGTGTCTGATAGGGTCCCAGTGTTGATAATCACTTGCAAATGGAAAGTTATTTATCTTTAATACAAACCACTTTTGATGCCAGGACCCAGGTTTTTAGTCTCATAAAGCTTTGTCTGGGTATTCTCTCTCTTTCTCTCTCTCTCTCTCTCTCTCTCTCTCTCTCTCTCTCTCTCTCTCTCTCTCGCTCTCGCTCTCGCTCTCGCTCTCGCTCTCGCTCTCTCGCTCTCTCTCTCGCTCTCGCTCTCTCACTCTCTCGCTCTCTCTCCCCCTCTCCCTCTCTTTCTCCCCTCCCCCTCCCCCTAGCTCTAGCTCTAGCTCTCTGCTTATTTCATTTATTTCTTACCCTAAAGGTATTTTGATTATATACTATGGTTTTGTTTTTTTCTGTTTTTCCCTGCTTGTTTGTTTTTATTTGATCTTATCTATTATTATTATTATTGTTGTTATTATTATTATTATTATTATTATTAATTTAGGTGCCAATTATTTTTTCAATGGAGAGAGCAAGGAAGGATGGAGATTTAGGTAGGAGGTAAGGTGAAGAGAATATGAGAGGAGTTGGAGGAGGTGAACTACAATCAAAATATATCGTACGAGGAAAAATTCACAAAAATATCAATAAAATAAGGAAAAACATCTGTTGTTCATGTTTTTGTATTTGAATCAAAATTCTTACATAAATATTGCTTTAGTGGTAGCATAAACAATAGTTTGAATGATACTTATATATAATAACATAAGGAAATGTCAAATTAGGAGATAAAATACAGTTTTCTATCTGACAATAAAAACAGAATATTTATTTTTTATTAAGTTATTACCTCCTTAATTAAAAGAAGGAAGTATTAGAACATTCAACTTATTAGATATAATTTGTGGCCTGAGTGAAAGATTAAAAAATATTTGTGTCCTTCTGTATATTAATGTTTGTGTGTGTGTGTGTGTGTGTGTGTGTGTGTGTGTGTGTGAGGGAAGGTACATACATGCCAGAATGTAGGTCTGGTGGTCAAAGGATAATCTCAGGAGTTAGTGCATCACTATAGCATCTGCCAGGCTAAGCAGTCTGCCAATTCTGGGATTACACTCTACCCTCTCTCAGTTTTGTCATGGGAGGAGTCAGACTTCACAGAGCTTTACGACACCAAGTTGTCATCTGAACCAACCTTCTTATACATCGTGGCAAGTAATTTACTCTTGGAGCCATCTCCCCAAACAAAATGTGTATCTTACACTAAATTTCATAGACATCTAAGTCATACTTGGCCACAATTTCAATAAAAGGCAATTTAAGTTCTCTCTAACATTTAAAATAAATATTTGCCATGTGTGTTCCTCCATGAATTATTCTTTTTAAATTAGAAATTTAAATATTGTTATTTTTTTATTCCCTTACCTATCTTAAGACTATTATAATATTAGGACTCATACCTTAATGTTTATATTTCACAGTGACTTTGGAATGTGTTAACATGTTGTTCTGAGGTATATACAATATAAATGGAAGTAAACATTCTAGACCAGTGGTTCTCAACCTGTGGGTTGTGACCCCTTGGGAGGATCACAAGGACCTTTTCACAGGGTTCACCCTAGACCACCAGAAAACACAATATTTACATTGTAATTCATAGCTAGAAAATTACAGTTACAAAGTAGCAGTAAAATAGTGTTATGATTGGTGATCATTACAACATGGGGAACTGTATTAAAAGTTTAGCAGCACTGGAAAGGTTGAGAACCACTGTATTAGACACACACAATTGATAGTGAAGATAGGAAATATCTTTGAAAATTAATTACTCTGCTAGTACCACTGCTAATTGCTCTATACCTCATGTAAAGTCAGTGTCTTGATTTTTTTTACAACAGAATTTAGAGGGTGTACAAGAACACAATGGGATTTACAGGAAAATTCATAGAAGAGAATGCATGGCTACATGTTGGCATAAAGTTTAAAAACACTCAACACAGCAAAAGTGATACCAATGATTTATTTCCATTTTTAAAAAGTCTATCAAAGTACTCCTCCAAGTATTGAGGTAAATAAAAAATAAATAGCAAACACCTAATTTAAAAATTCAGTTTGCTGCTGGGCAGTGGTGGCGCATGCCTTTAATCCCAGCGCTAGGGAGGAGAGGCAGGTGGATTTCTGAGTTTGAGGCCAGTCTGGTCTACAGAGTGAGTTCCAAGACTGCCAGGGCTATACAGAGAAACCCTGTCTCGAAAAACCAAAAAAAAAAAAAAAAAAAAAAAAAAAAAAAAAAAAAAAAATTCAGTTTGCTTATATCTAGCAAAACAGACAGAAAAATACATTAAGCATGCATGTGTTTTTTAGTGTTAAATAACTCTCAAGGATTAACCACCCTTTCAGGGGATACATAAAGCTCCCTGGAAAAGGAACTATTTTGCTGATGGACTGGTAGGTGGGCTGGAGCAGAGGTATTAGTTGGCAAGATGGGGAGATGGATGCTGGTAATTGAGAGAGTGAAAGGAGAGACAGCTGGAAAAAAATCAAAATCAATCAAACAAAACAAAAGAAAAAACAATCATTTTAATCTTTGTAACCATAGGCAACAGGATGTGATTGAAAAAGTTATCCTAAAACTAATTAGACATTCATATAAAGAAGGCTTGTGCCTGCAGTTACAGTACAAGAGCTAGGACAGGCTAGTACTAGCTATCAATCTTTATGCTTCAGGGCAGAAGCTGTTCAACAGATGGGTCAGGATGATATTCACCCCTTTGGTACAGTATCGTGAAATTAAATATATTATAGGAAGTTTATTCCTCTCAGTGAAACATCTGGCCTTGGCCAACAGACAAAATTTACCCTCTGTCAGTTCCAGAATGTTAACTCTTTTTTCTCAGAGCATGTTATCTTATATCAGTGGAAGTTACACCACCCTTACATATATTTTGTATTTCACTTTCCAGTGCTTAAGGGATTTTCTTTTTTTGTTTGTTTGTTTTGTTTTGTTTTGTTTTGTTTTGTTTTGTTTTTTTCGAGACAGGGTTTCTCTGTGTAGCTCTGGCTGTCCTGGAACTCACTCTGTAGACCAGGCTGGCCTCGAACTCAGAAATCCGCCTGCCTCTGCCTCCCAAGTGCTGGGATTAAAGGCGTGCTCCACCACCGCCCGGCTAAGGGATTTTCAAGTTTCACTAACTTCCAAATCGCAAATGGGGAGTTATTTAAAAATAACTTCCATTTATTGTGTACTTTTGCTTGCATTTATTTAATAAACAGCAAAGCATCTAATAGGAAAATGCCTATAATGACTAAGAATCTAAGCTTGGCACTTCTTTGGGTCTTTGGCTTCTTGTGGGCATAGAAATAGGTTATATTTTTCGATTTCTGTATATCAGGGAGCTGTAAAAACACACATTTCCCTATGTGAAGTTTGAATTAAAAGATTAATTTCTACTTCATCTACGTATGAAGAAATCTGCACCATTACCTTATGTGCCCCCTTTCCTGTGTTTCGAAAGAATGTGTTCATAAAAGCCTTGGATGCCAAATGGTCTGTGTGGCATGAAGACTGTTGTTCCTAAATTCTTAGGTGATATTTGTTGTCAGGAAGAGCTTCTCTCTCTCTCTCTCTCCCCCAATATTAACTCAGAGATAACAATTTATTTATCATTTGAGTTCTCTCCATTATTAGTGTTTTCCAACTTTAATTAATCAATGCTTCCCATTGTCAACTATTTTATTTCTTCTTTATAGCTATTCATAATCTCTAAAAAACTAAGAATACAATAATTATAAATACTATTTAAAAGTAATTATACTTAAAATGTATTAAATGCATAGATTCTGAATCTGTAAAGTTTGCTATACATCATTCTGTTACTCAGACATGTTATCTAATCATGCACATGAGGACTGACACCTAGTAACTATCACTCTATATCTTCAGATGTTCTTAAATTGTGAGAACACTAAGAGTAGATTTCTTTAGCTTTACTGTTGGATGAAATATCTGCTAGCAAAATGATGTTGAATACATCACTGGACCTCAGTTGATTCATGCCTATGAGGAAATACAGTTACTACATTGCCAGTCTACTAGCATAGAGAAACATATGCATAGTAATTTTAAAATGCCTACTTTTTGAAAGCACTCGACAAATGTTACCAGTTTATGATTAATATATCAGAATTTTGCTCTCACAACTCAGAATTAATATTTCTAAACACACAAAAGTTCTTTCTTGAAGTAATGTCTTTAAAATGGCTAATTCACTATTGTCAGCTTGAAGACATTAAAATGAAAGTGTTGAGAAAGACATGTTATATTTCGTGTCATGAAAACATTGTGCATTTTCCATCTGGCTTCAATAAGAATAAATTCCATGAACTTGAATTTTTCCCTCCTTGAATAAGATCTTTGAAAATTAACCATTTATAACTGCCTACTTTTTAAGTATATTATGCTCATGTCCAATTTTCCTGAATCTATGATCATGTGACAAACAATAGTTATGCTATATGTAGAAAAGATTTTTTATTCCTTTATATATTTTTAGTGTGTGCACTGAAACCAGTTTGTTTATTTATTCATTTATTAACTTACTGCACCTGTTTTGTGTTTGATAGTTGAAAGTGTAGTGTCAATATAAAAAGCAACTTATTCTATGGGAATTATTTTTCTTTGATATAATTTATCTGATTATATTGTTGGGATTATTCATCCTGCACCTTAGCATTGACACTGTAACAGAAAACAGCATCAAACACGGAGCCAAAGTAGAGTTCTTGGCACGTAATAATTCTAGCATGTAGAAAGTAAAGGCAATAAATAATAGCATTTCAAGGTCATCCTTACATAGAAAGTGAATTTGAGTCCAACCTGAGCTATGAGATGCTATCAGAAACAGGACAAGACAATCAGAGGCAACAGTGAAAGAAAGGGAGCCCATTTTAAACACAGTACTTGGTTTGTTTCTTAATTCAGAGTAATTTTGCTTTTCTATTTGTATTTTCTCTCTAGCATATATTTTAATTTTAACAAATTGCAATACACATTTTAACTTCACAAGAGTTATAGCAGCAGTCTCCTTCTAGGATCTGTGTTAAAGATTATGAAAAATGAAGTTTGCACCTAGACATTTCACTCTGTTTATCACAGAGAGGTCAACATGACTTCTCAGTGATTCAACAGAAAGAAACCCAGAGAAAAAAATGCATTGCAAGAAGAATCAAGCCTGATGATATTCTCTCTCTCACACACACACACCCCTGCATACACATGCAATATTATTATACTAATATATATGGTGCTCTTTTACTTGTACAAGTCCCAGTGATACTCAAAAACTTTATATTTTGGATTGTATGTCTTCAACAGATATCTTCATTGTACTTCTTCACAAATGTTTCAAAAATTCGAGAAGGGAAAAACTGCTTTCCAGAAAAATGTAGAGAGCTATTTTTTAAAAATTAAATGAATTTTAGAAATCCTATGGTTCTAGAAAACAATAAATGAAATATGTTCTTTTGTTAAAAAATAAAAAAACTGAAAATTCTAGTTAAGTTTTAAGTATTAGTCAAGGATTTTGTTTTAGGGGTTATGGTCTGAGCTATAGAATCATAAGGCATAAAACATAGGGAAGTGTGCCATGCCACTTTAAGGGACCTCTGAGTGATTTCATGACAGAGGTGGGCCTTTATGTAGTACTGGATAAAGACAGCTTCACTGAAAGCAAGTAGTCATCATTAAAATACTCAGTTTAATTTTATAATTAGTGAATCTGTCTCAGTTTTGATGGGGAATTTTTAAGTTCCCAGAATGTATTACTGGGCCAGGCCATGTTTATACCATCTGGCCTTTAATTTTTTGATTGTCATGTTTCAATCACAAATGTGATCTGGCACCAAAATCTTAATTATAACCTCACCTCGATTCTGTGACAATACTGGGTCAATCATGGTACCTTATATTTTAGTCCTTCTGACCTCCAGTCTGCCAATAGTAGCAATTATCCTGATGCAATTCAGAAAAGCTGCAATCAATGAGAAATTGGATGTCTGAAGGAGAAATTCTTCTATCTATCTCCCAAGAAGCTTCTCAGGGTGATGCACTCAAATCCATCATGGATCAAGGGTTGTCTCAAAGACTCTAGAAATTAGAAAGCTGATTTATCACCATACTCAAAACAGGAGGGTTCTCTAGCTCAAAAAGAATGATGCACATAAGTTTATCAATTTATAAAGGACAATCTAATTAGAGAGGCCACCAAACACTCTACCTGCAGGCTACCACATGGGAAGCCACAGTGTAATCAGGCTGTTCCTTTGTGAACATGAAATCACCATGAGGATTGTTAGCTTTATGAGTAAAAGTGTAGAGGCATAAGGCTCAAATTCACTCATGAATGTTTTAATTTATACTTCTGTTTTTGATAAAACTCTCATTGTTATCACTCAGTCTCTAGAAACGTTAATAGGAAGCTCTTTTTCACTAATTCCTGTGATGGATTTGACTCCAAATTTTGTCTTATCCAGTAATTGTCCTGATTACTTTACCAATTCAGTCCTCATCATTCTCTTAACTAGAGCTGTCCAGTTCTGAAGTCTTCCTTCTCTGCCAAGTCCCACCAAAAGCACTGCCAGCAACATTTCCCCGTGGTTAGGAGGGAAGATAGTAGACTGTGTGGCTTACATAAAAGCTCACTAATTATAGTAGCATTATTTATAATATATTAGAATTATACTGTCACTGGGAGACAGTCCTTTGTGTCTGAGTGAAGAGCACATGAAATTCTTTGGTGAAATAACAAAAAAGAAAAGAAAATATTAGCATTTAGTGAGAGAACTTGTTAAAGACTTTGTTATTCTCAGAGGAGCCAAGAACAAGTAGCCACTCAGGGTTATTTAGGGAATATGTATGGATGGAAATATCTGTTTCAACTTTAGTTTACTCCTCTGCATAGTGTCATATTACGTCATAGTCTAGCATATATTAAGTCATGTAAACATCTGGCTTTACGGAAGGGCATGTCAAGATGCATATTTTAAAATTACAACATTCATTTGGAAACATTTTTTAATATGCTAAAGAGATTTACATACCATGTGCATCTCCTTTATATTTTCAATGAATTAAGCTAGTCAATGTGGTTGCATGAAGAGAGCTGATACTTAAAATTTAAGATTGGTATTAGGGGGTGGGGGTGGGTGATTTCAATATCAGCATCAAAACTTTTGGAGCAAAGTTTATGGTTAGGAAACTCTAAAATTTAAGATTGGTATTTTTTTTTGGGGGGGGGTGGTTTCAATATCAGCATCAAAACTTTTGGAGCAAAGTTTATGGTTAGGAAACTCAATATATTACTCATCTTTATTTTAAATATGTGCTCTGTCATAGCTATGGGATCTCATTCAGAGATCTGTGTCTATAGGAGATGGCACCCTGTAATCTTATCACCCTCTTTAAAAAATCAGGCAATTCAAATATTTATAAATCAATTATTGCTTTCTCTCCCACTCATCTTCCTCATTATTACTCTTCCTACTGTGCTCAGCCTTAAACTGTGCTGTCCTTATATATCATGAACAATGCAGAAATCCCTAGGTATTCTCATTTCCTGTGCATTTCCCCATTTACTTGGTTTTTATTGTTTTGTTTTTTGTTTTGTTTTGATTGCCTTTGTATATGACTGAGAGTCAATTCTCTAAACTTTTTTTTTTCAGCAAATTCTGTCCCAAACCTGCTGAGCAACGTATTACCTAAGACCAGGCAAAATTTCTCCGCTTGATATTCAAGAATATGGTGAATTTGTCTCTTGTTTGCCTTAGAACTGTATCTGGAAGCACACTTTTATAGTTCTGATTACTACTTACTGTTCCCTGAACAAAGAAAATGCTTATATCAATTAACTTTTTCTGATTCTCTCTCTCTCTCTCTCTCTCTCTCTCTCTCTCTCTCTCTCTCTCTCTCCCTCTCTCTCTTTCTTTTTTATATCATGTGCTTCTACTCCATATGGAATAAATCATGATATTCCATTCCTGAAAATGATGCTTAATTACAAATGCTAAGAAATTATTAAAACAAAGAGGAACATTGTTTATCTAATTTAAAAAAGAGCCTCCTAGTATAAAAAAATTGTTTAGTTTTTACAGCTTTGAGAAATATCAAACACCAAAGGATTCCTTTCATATTAAGTTCTATATGATGTTTATTTAAAATCTTAAAAGTTAATTAAAATGATATAAAAAAACATACTGTCATAATAAGTAAAAGTCTAGAAACTCATGCCTGGAGCACACCAGTAATTTCAGCTTTCTAAGACAAAGTGAAGGGGTTACTAATTGCAGCACAATCTAAATTCTGTACACAAATATTGAGAAAATAGTTTCTTGAAAAGTACAAAAAAAAACCATAATTATAAATAAGGCAATAAGGAGAAATGATATGTGCTTTGTTATACAAAACTTTATATGACATGCAGTAGTAGTTCTGTTCCAAACATCATTGAAAATTCCCATGGTGATGTACATGCATTGTGGGAAAAGCAATGGTGTTCATTTATGGAAATTTAGATAACATACTACTGGGTTTTATAAAATGTGTTCATATTAAAAAATTACAGAGAATTTGATTCTTAACCAATTGCACTGTGCCTGCTTGTTGTGTCAGAAAGAAAGGAGCAGAGGAAGAGACTATCACAGGAAAGAATGCAAAGATCTTGGGAAATGAAGGACGTAAAGTGAGGATGGAGGCACAGTGACCATGTTGTGCTCAGATTGCAAAAATTCCAAAGAGACCACCAGGAACCATAACTCCGATGCGAGCACATGAGAGTCTTTATTCAAGCTCTAGCTTGAATATCACAAACCTTCCTGATGGAACAGGAAAGGAGTGTAAACCCCAGGTCTAGGTGAAACTGGTTTATAAAGAAAAAAATGCAAGAAGAGTTTTCCAAGCCTTGTCATTACATGAGAGGGTAAAGGAATATTGGTCTTTAAGCTTATTGGTTTATAGTACCTGGTTAAACCACAAAGAAGGAGCATACATCAAAAAGGAGCATCATAACCTGGGAAAGACTTATGTTTTCTTAGCCCACTCTGTTGCTATCAGCTAGCTGCAGCTGCTGGATCTATTTTGCTACTGCCAGTGAAAAATCATTTCATGATTTTTGATTCAGACCTCAAGGATGGGGAAAATGCCTCTCTAGGGGCAAGTTAACTTAGAATGGAGTCTTAAGAACAAATGGAGTTTATTCTGCTACCTCAGTCCCTTCACCCAGAACCACAATGAACAGCTATTTCTAAGTATTTCTTTAGACCTGTATTTGAGTGCTGATTTTATCCCAAAGAAAACCCTCTAGATGGGTGATAGGAAGCAAAGAAAAAGCTTTTGATATTTATTTTGAGGTTGGTTTATAAAACTACAACTAATTTTTACCAGAAATAGCAGAAATAACAAGTAGGAAAATGTAAGAAAGAAATATTCCTATTGTCAATGGAATGATGCGGATCAGCAGGCTGTACAAGGAAAGTAGGTAAGTTACCTTTCTGATATTTCTTGTTTCTTGACAGAGTCTATTGTTTTCCTCTTATTACTATCAGTTTCTTACTATCTTAACTGTAGTGAGGATGTTGGTTTCTTGTTAAAACAACAACAACAACAACAATAAAAACAAACAAATAGAAATAGCATAAAAATATGTTTTGGTTTTAATACCAGGAGTGGTATTGTCCACAGCAGCTGACTATGTTTTGACTCATGCTCTAGCAGGGAATAGATTTTGTTAGCATTATATACTTTCTCTGATTGTATGACATTCGGAATTCTGAGCACTTTCCAGGAGGTATATAATTGCTAGGTCCCCAAGATGGGATGTTGGTTGGGAGTTGTTTGCTATTGGTTGCTGTTGGTTATTGTTGATTGTTGTTAGTCACAGTTTGTTAAGTAGTCTGGAGCAAAAACAAACAAGCAGAAATTAGATATCCTGATGGTGAAGATCAAACTTGTCCTAAGGAACTTGATTCTTTAATCAGCAGAAAATAAGCTAACTATATGGTCATGCTCTTTCTTTTCTATCTTATCTAATATCTTTTTTTCTCCCTTATCTTGTATTAGGAAGTCGAGAGCATGGAAAAAGGGCTGAAGAAAAGTAGAAGAAAGGAAAACTCAATAAGTAGGAAACACCAGCTACACTTAACTTCATTCTCTGTTTCCGTGAGAAAATACTCTGACTAAAGAAACTTACAGAAGAAATAGTTTATTTGGCTCACAACTCCAGATAATAGTTTATCCTTATAGGGAATTCAAGAAAGCAGCTCCTTATATAATATTTGAAGTTAATATTACAGCACAATTAATTAGTGCACACATCCTCATGTGCAATTTTCTATACATTTGAACAGTTCAAAATCTCTTTCCTCGGTAATGATTGCACCCTCAGAGTGTGAGTCTTCTGACCTCAATTAACATAATCAAGACAATAACTCATGAACAAGCCAGCAGGCCAACCAAATCTAGACAACTTCTCATTGAGACTCCATTCTTTGGTGATTCTAAATTGTGCAAAGTTAACAATTTAAATTCTGCTTTTAGTCTTCTAATGTTTAAATATAGACTATTCATTTATAACATCTTAGAATGGTGATTTTAGTAGATAACATACAAATTGGTTCACTTAATTTTACAAGAGTGGGAAATAATAATTCAAAAGTGAAATAACTCCTACCCCTCTCAAACCATTAGTATTGAAGCCTGGCCTAGAACTTATATCAGCTGCCCTGACTCCTGAAGCATTCTTCTCATGATTCACTGCTTCCCATAACTCCTGACAGATTTAGCTGTTCCAGAACAGTGCCAGCACACAGAGTCTTTGTAAGTCACCTTTATTTTCTCAAACATTTTATCTCTTCCTGACTCACCACTGCTGGTACATGCTTCTTGTAATCTGTAGACCAAAGATAAATATAAAATGTCCCTATCCTAATTTGAATTGGCCTTTAGATATGTATCTTTGTTTTCTCTCATGCTTCTGGTTCTCACAATCATTTCTTCAGTCAGGTCTTATGATTTGAGAACACTGAGTTGTTTTGCTGCTTGAGCTTGTGTCCTTTATCAACCAGATGATACCTGTTCATTATTCATTCATTTGTTGGACAATGGTAGGAACAATACATATTATTTCCTGGAATCCCTGGAAAAGCAAGTCATGGCAAGGTAGTTTGTAGACTGTAAGATGTTGTTTTACTTGATAACTTATTACTGTAATAGAATATCATAACCAAGGCAACTTACAGAAGAATGAGTTTATTTGAGGTTAAGGCTCCAGAATGTTAATGGTAGGGAAGCATAGCATAGTAGCAGGCATGGCAGCTGGACCAGTAAGTTGAGAGGAACAAGTATGAAGTAGAGAAAGAAAACTGGAATTAGGGGATGCTGCTTTACTCTCAAAGCACACCTTTACTGACCTATATTCTCTGGCAGGTCTGTATCATTTATGCTTCCTCATACAGAGCCACTAACTGGGTACAAAATATTTAAACTTCTGAGGCCATGGGGGGCACTTCTAAATCAAACAATGACATTGAATAGTTATAAACTATGTGTTCTAAATTTCATTTTAACAGGAATCTTTAAGATATCCAGAGGCTTATTAATTTTTTGGTTAACTTCGGTTTAACTGTATATCTTCAATTACTATTTCCTCTTCTAGTAATGGGAATTAACTCTTTTATTGAACTATGACACAATATTTATTAAAGTTGTTGGACTTTAAAAATATATCTTACATTTAAGATTTTTGTTATTACTACTAATTATAATCATTGATTTCTCAAAAGCTTCACTTATTGTATAGCTCTTCTTTCTGGCACATTAGCACTTCATAATGATTGATTAAGTCCAGCATTTCCATGATATGTTTTAATGGACAATTTTGTTCATATTTTAAATTTTCATCATCTTTATTTACAATTGCTTCTTCAGCATTTCCTCAGAACAATCAATGGTCACAAATAAATCAGAGGAAGATTCAGCCTAAGATGTTTCTTTCACTCATTCACAATTTCATGGTGGAAACATTGAATACAACATGTTGTATTGCTGAATGCAATTTTCAGCTTTTCCTTAACAGTTTTGTAACACACTTAAACAAAATAGGATTTCATGTAGCAAAACAGATCATCTTGTGCCTTCACTGTATATATTGCTATGAAGAAATCCTCCTACCATTACAAAAGGGGGATTTCCTCTTTAAACAGTAAAGCTGGGGATAAACAAAGGCAATTTTAGTTATAACAAATTCCTTGGCAATGAACAAATGAGGAGGAAATTGAAATAGAAAAACTTTACCATTCAGCACTGAGTTTCTTTCTTTTACCAAATTGCTTATGCCAATATAAGTACAGTGTTTTCACATTTAAAAGCAAGCATATTGCCTCTTTGAGAAAAAAGGAAAATGCAGCGTGAAAAAAATCGAAAGCATCAGTAAATGTTATAATTTAGAGGTAATGCTGCTGTTAGTATGGTATGTGCCTCAGTGTTTCCATACTTGTTTAGGAAATGAAATAAAAGAAAATAATCCTAATGTTTGAAATATTTCTTTAAAGACTAAATTTTGTTGGGATGTAAAGATCACCAAACATGAATGGACGACCTTTAAACTGAACTTTAAGTTTCTGAGTTGCTTAAATACAGGACATGTTATTATATTACTACAAAATGTAACAACTGTTGATATACTTATTTACATTCCACCTATATACACACAGTTTTTCCAGTCTATAGAAAATCAGGTAAGGCATAACGTTCACAAGAAATTTGAAGGTAGAAAATGGCTCATCTGTTTTTAAACACGAAAGCTCTCTCTTTGCCTCTTTATACATTCCAGAGAAGGACTAATTCCTATCCATTCTCTGCCAGTGATTATAGACACTAAATGGCCACAATTATGTTGCTGTATATGAATGTGGTGTTTGATGAATGTAACTACAACAATCACAAAGCAATAGAATGAAGAACAAAAATGTGGTAAACTGTCATTTTTAAAATTGCCACACTGAAGGAAAATTATAACATACATACTCTGAAAGACAAAAATTGCCCACTAGATAAGATTTGTGAGAGAGAAAATTTTATTATAAATGATAATAACTTGATATTTTCTTTCAGTTGCACAAATCAATGATTGTGTTTATTGCTTAAAATATGTCTAGGCTATGGGGACAGAGACCATATTTTTTAATAAGTACAAAGATATATGTAATTAATAAAATTAAAAGGGAAATAAACTTGATAATGAAAAATTCACATATTCATTTAGAATCTGAAATTCAACATTGTGTTGATTCATATAAGAACTTGAAAAACACTTTACACTCTTCTTTTTAGACAACTAACTATTGGATCTGTATCCTCTTACAAAGTGTACCTTTGCCCCACCCAGTGGCTTTCCCATAAAGTCTCTGCTTTCTTGAGTTGAGAATCCTTTCTCTGATAGAATTAGGAGGAGTAGCACAGAAGGGTAGTGGCTGTCCCTGTTGCTCAGATTTGCACATGAGGCCATTGTCTCGATCAGTGATTCTGCCATCTGTACTGATCTGATGGTAAAAGCACAAGAGTGCCAGCATCCTCAGGCCTACCACCTGCTTCACTATGAAGGAAGTTCTCAAAGTCAACTATGTGTTCATCCCAAATATGAAAAGGAAGAAAGAAGCACACATCTAGGATACTAAGATTGTATTAATGTGAAGAAGGTGAAAGGGATAAATACATGCAGCAAAATAAATAAATGAAGGAAGGAAGGAAGGAATAGATAGATAAATAAATAAATAAATAAATAAATTAATTAATTAATTAATTAAATAATCAAAGCCAGGAATGTTTGCCATGTGTTAACCATTTGAATTTGTGGGTTAGTTTAACCTGTGTTCCTGTATCTTTAGTGCATGAAGAATTTTGATTGATTACAGATTACTTTTAGGATGGAAAAGTTATGTATAACATAGTGTACTGGCTGGTTTTGTGTCAACTTGACAAAAGCCGGACTTATCACAGAGAAAGGAGCTTCAGTTGAGGAAATGCCTCCATGAGATCCAGCTGTAAGGCATTTTCTCAATTAGTGATCAAGGGAGGGGGGCTCCTGTGGATGGTACCATCCCTGGGCTGGTAGTCATGACTTCTATAAGACAGCAAGCTGAGCAAGCCAGGGGACGCAAGCCAATTAAGTAACATCCCTCCATGGCCTATGAATCATCTCCTGCTTCCTGACCTGCTTGAGTTCCAGTCCTGACTTCCTCTGGTGATGAGCAGCAACTTGGAAGTGTAAGCTGAATAAACCCTTTCCTCCACAACTTGCTTCTTGGTCATAATGTTTGTGCAGGAATAGAAACCTTGACTAAAACCCATAGTAACTGAAAGATGTTAAAAAAAAATCTCTTCCCAAGTGCAGAGAAATACTGATTAATGATGTATGTGTTGCACAGATTGTGTGTATACCTCCCTATTTTCTCATATGTAGACACACATGCATACATCTGTGTAGAGAGGTGGTATGTTATGATTCTCCTCATGTGCTCTCCTCATACTTATACAGTGATTTTAACAATATGTTAAAATCAATGAAAGACCATAGACAGGTAAAAGCAACAGAGAGAGAGAGAGAGAGAGAGAGGAGAAACTTTCATAATATCACCCCATCCACAATACAGATTGTAGGTAAAAGGTGCAAGATGTGCAACTCCAAAGACTTATTTATTGATTTATTTGTTCTAGTAGGAGTTTTTGTTCCTATTGTTGGGATACTATTATATGATTTTAGGAGTTACCAAAGAAATTAATGGTTTTATCAAAAATGCTTTTGGGTTTCTAAATGCTGATATAGTATAAAATAACTGTTTCATCAAATCCATATCAGCAGACTACAAGCAAACAAAATGCAGGATGTGGTATTATACACCTGTAATCCTAGAACTTGGATCTCAGGAGTTCAAGTTCATCTTCAGCTACAGAGCAAACTTGAGAACAGCTTGACTGTTAGGAGTACCTGTTTCAAAACATGGGGAAGCAGGAGATTGCACAAACAGGGAAAGAGAAATAAAGGGGAAGGAAAATGGAAGGGTGAGAAAGATGAGTGAGAAGTGGGTTGAAGATAAATTGGGTAGAGGTTGGAAGAAGACAGAGAGATGGGAACATGTGGACTTGTTACTTAGTGAGAAAGGATGCCAGCTTCAGGAGCTTCATACCAAATCAATTTTGTTTCATAAGCTCAGAGTGCACTGTCTCTCATGTTATACTCAGTTTTCTCACATTGGAATGAGTCTACTGATGTCCAAGTCAATAGTGATTTAAGATGTGCTCTTTTAAAAAGAACTTCAGATATTTTCTCATACATTAAATCAATAATTATTCTGAAGTTCTTTCAAGTGTGATTCATTGTACTTACAACATAATTTTAAAACCAGTAGATACACGATGCTGTTGAAAGTGCATGCTTAAAAGTGAAAGCACAGAAATGTTAGGAATGTCTATGTTCAGGTTTGTCTATAGATTCAAAATATTGACATACTTCTCTTTACAGTTGATGCTACTGTGATAGTACTCAAACTGACATAAAATATATCTCATTGTTTCAGCAGTATTTTTCTGTCTAATGATGATGTGTGCAATTTCTATACTTAATGGCTGTTGTATAGTCTGTGCAAAAACAGGTATATTTTCAAATACTAATTTTATTCTTAAGTTGAGCTTTAAAGGTTCTCTATGTATTATGAATATAAGGTACTTAAATAATTATATGTGTCTGGATGTAGTAGTGCACACCTTTAATACCAACACCCAAGAGCAATAGGCAGGCAGATCATTGTGAGTTCAAATCCAGCATGGCCTACAAAGACAAATCCAAGCCAAAGAAGACTATACAGTGAAACACTGTGTCCAACAAAATAAATAAATAAATAAATAAATAAATAAATAAATAAATAAATAAATAAATAAAATAAAACAAAAGATAAAACCATTTGAAAATATTTTCACTGTGTACTCCTTTTACTTTCTTAGTATTATCTTCCCATTAAAAATCATTTAGTATTCTGATCAACTGTAATATTGCTACTGTCACAGCTAAGATTCCATTTCAAAATTCAAGGTCATGAAAATTTCTCTCTAAGATTTACATACAAGCTATATTTTATTTGTTTTTTCAAGGAATTTACCCATTGTCAGCTAGTTATATATACATATACATGTACATATACACATATAGAGTGAGGTTTTACTTATGATCTCTTTTTGACATTACATAGAGATATTTGCATATATTTGCACTGGCATCATACTATTTTTACAACCATGGTCTCTTCCATAAATTTTGAAATTGGAAGGGGGTGGTTTTAAGCTTTCTTTTCTTAGCTTGTTTTAACTACTTGAGTTCTCTTCCAATTTACATAACAAGACGACTCAAATGTTCAATCACTCACATAGAATTGCATCTGGGATACACTAGGACCTTGATACACATTATTTGCTATGTTTTCAGTTACCTATGATAAATTATAGCCTGAATACTTTTAATGGAAAATCCCAAAAATAACAAATGACTTGTTTTAACATAATTCTAACTAACATGATGAAATCTCATACACTCCAATATGTCTGGTTAATAAATGATTTATTTGTAAATGGAATGTGTTTACTGGACATGTCCAATGTCCCTCAGAGGCCATCTAGCTTATCAGATATGTGGCTACATTCTCTCAGGTCTTATAATAAAACCTTTATTTTATTTAGAGAACAGAGATAAAAATCACATGCAGCTGTAAAAATTTACAAGGTGCTTCTTTAGCAACTGAAGAACCTACTGCAGACTACATTTCATAAAGACCTTACAACTGAGTCATTATTTTTTTTTTCACTCACTGAGAGTAATTTTGGGGCCTAAGAGTAAACCTATACTGGAGAATGTTCTATGTGCTCTTGAAAACAATGTTTGCTGCTAATGTTGGGTAAAGTATTTTAGATATGTCTGCAGCCCTAGCTGATTCATTGTGCTGTACAAGTAATCCATTTCTACATTGATCTTCTGCCTAGATATTTTATCCATCGTTGAAAGGACTATATCGATGTCTCCAGCAATTATTATAGAAATGTCATTCATTCTTTCAATTCTGTCAATGAATATTTCATACTTGGGGTGTGGTTTTGCTTGATGCATATGTTTTAATTGATATACCCTTTTGAGGAATTACAACTGGTCAATATATAAAATCTATATTGTCTCTTGTAACCTTTTAAACATAAAGAATATTTCACCTAATCATCTTAGGACTATGCTAGTTCTTTTTTATTATGATTTGCATACAGGGCATATTGTTTAACCACTCTTTTTATTTATTTGTATTTTAAAAAATAAAAATGAGATTTGTTTGGATAGCAGTGAGTTATACACACACACACACACACACACACACACACACACACATATATATACAGTAATATATATATATATATGTGTGTATATATATATATAAGATTGTATCAACCACTGTCTTCTTTGGGTTGGAAGTTTTACCCGTTTCATTTAAAGCATTCCATCCTGTCTCATTGTTTTTCATAAGTGAAGTACACTTTACATTTGTATTATTTCTACATCAGCTTCCCATGTGGATTTAAACTGCCATGCCCAGAGCTGAAGCAATTATTGAGAAAGATTGACTATTTCATTAATTTTTTTGTATGTCTTTGCAAAAAAATTATTTTCCATGGGTAGATAAGTTGTCTGCAAGCATGTCTGTGTACTTTAGGTGTGCTCTGTGCCAGAGGAAGTCAGCAGAGGGCATGGAACTGGATATACAAACAGTTGTATGATGCCATGTGTATGGCGAGAATCAAACTTGAATCCTCTAGAACAGTAGTCTGTGCTTTTAACTGCTGAGACATGTATCTGTCCAGTCTCCTGTCTTCTGTATGTCTTCTCTGTTTGCCCCTTACATTTGGGGTAATATACTTTTTTAAATTAATCAGTTAATAAGGAATCGTGTGTGTGTGAGTGTGTGTGTGTGTGTGTGTGTGTGTGTGTGTGTGTGTGTGTGTGTATGTGTATGTGTGTGTTTCTTAAACATTTATTTTTGGATTTCATAAAGATTACATGTTAAATGCTAAATTTATACTAACTTACCTTTAACAGAATACAACATTCATACACAACTTCAGGTCCAATTTATGTTGTCACTTTCACACAATTTTTATAGACTTTAGTAGAATCATTTATCTTTTTCGTTAAGCTTCTGAGCTTTCGATCATTCATGTAATTTTAAAAGGACTATATTTACTTCTGTGAATATCATGTCTTGCAATTTTCTATAATCTAATTTAAGTAACAATGCTATATAACTTGAAAAAGATCAGGTCTTCAGGATTTTATTCTACCATAAACTCTTAAAGATTCAGATTACTAATCTGAATTACTAAATACTTTGAGAAATTTTCTATGATCAAGGTTTAAAAGAGAATTGCTAATAAATTATTCTCTCCCAGGATTATTGTCTATTAAATATAATTTTATAGCCATTTCTTACATTCACTTATTATATATAACAATTGAAATGAATTATTGAGCATGGTAAATTTAATCATACCAAAGAAGAATTGGCATTCAGTCTTTGGGTAACATACCATAAATGTCTTTTAGCATACTATTACATAGAGAAAACACTAATATGAGCATAATGCTGTTAGCGAATTATCAATATTTAAATTACTGACTTTCTAAAACAAGAAGTGCTTTATTCCTCAGTTTCTCTGTATATGAATTCATAATTATATTTGATTCCTCATGAAAGAATATTTATACTCTTCTATAGAATAAAACAATCTATCAATTTTATTTTCCTTAAATATACTGGAAGAATTCAAAAATATTCATTATTATGTTATAATCAATAACCAAAATATAACTTATAAACCTGTCAATCTGAGTCTTTGTTGGCATAAAAACATTTTTAGATTTTGTTTAAATAGCAAAGGGCAAATTTGAATGATTTTAAGATTAAGATAATGATTAAATCAGATAGATTTTTATGAGTTTTGTAAATATAAAAAGCAGTTTTTCTCTATTATCTTTGTTCTTATGGATATACAATTTTAAGGCTAACTGTTAAGACTTTATTCCTTGTTACACAATACAAACATTCATTTTTGAGGATGTTTTTGTTTTTTGTTTTTGCTTCTTTTGTGAATGGATGGGAATTCTGATACTCTTAAAAAATCATTAGTAGTATTCCCAACTCACTATACATGTGCCAACTAGTTTTTTGAGAACTTGACACAAGCTAAAGTCATTTTAAAGGAAGAACCTCAATTGAGAAGATGACTCTGTATGGTACTGGATATTTACATAACGAGTGATTGATGGAGGAGAGCCCAGCCTATTTTGTGAGATCATCTTTGAGCAGGTGGTCCTTGGTTCTACAAGAAAGCAAGCCATGATGTGAAAATAAGTAAGAATTACTCCTCATGGACTCCTGCCTCCAAGTAAATGTCCTGTTTGGGATCCTGTTCTGACTTGTCTCAGTTATGAACTGCTACCCGTAGGTTAAACAGAAATATACCTTTTCTCAAGTTGTTATGGGCATGGAGTTTCATCAGAACAATAGTAGCACTAACTAAGACATCATATATAAAAGCAACATATATGAATAGTCAAATTCTGGTGTTACAGTTAACCCTTTAGCTTTGTATCAGGAACCATATGAGGCATTTATTAGCAATTATAAGAAATTTCTACCTTTTATTGTTTGTGAAAATAAATACATACCACCATATTTACTTAAAGGAAATTAGGTAAAGCCCATTTTTCAAAAGAAAACTGCTTCAATTTGTGTGTATGCAAATGCAGCCTATAAAAGACATAGTGATTTTTTCTAAAGTGTCACCAAGAGATCCAAGGCAAGGATCATAGGAATTGGTGTGATGGTCTGAAGAAAAATGTCCCCATAGACTCAAAGGGAGTGGTTTTATAACAGTTGTGTGACTTTGTTGGAATGTGTGTCCTTGTTGGAGGATATATGACACTGGGGGTGAATTTTGAGGATTCAAATGATCAAGCCAGGTCCATTGTGACTCTCTGCTGTCTTTTGATAGACACCAGCACCACTATAGTGATAAAAACTGCATGGTATTGGTACAGAAACAAGCAAGTAGATCTGTGGAATAGAATTGAAGACCCAGAAATAAACACACAGAGCTATGGTCACTGGATCCTTGACAAAGAAGCTAAAACCATCCAAATCCATCACATTCCTCAAATATTAATTCAAAATTACTCTCCATCAGGCAGACAGATAGTGCTTATCATGTTTAAATTCTGATTTTATTTCTAAGAGTACTATTTTTCTTTTTTCTATTTATAAAAACCATGTTATTTTAAAGATTATATTACATATAAGAATAAGACTTTCATTAGCAAAGATAAGTAGACTGAAAAATTATGGTTAAATTCTGGACAAAATAAACTAAAATCTCCTTGGAGTTTTGCAGTCATTATATTTTCGCAATTCTCCTCAATGTTCATTTCACACAACATCTCAGAGTAGGATGCTATACCACTTAAGTTATGAGCAATGTTTTAGAGAAAACATTTCAAGAGAGACCTCCTTGAACAAAGCAGGATGCTGCTTCACTGCTTCCCTCCAACAAGTACAATTCAAGAACCTTTCCTCAGCAAACAAAGAAGTTATTACTCATCTTCTAAAAGAGTCAGCTATTCTGAACTTTGGTGAAATTCTTACTGGGAAAGCAGGTGTATTTTTTTTTCTCCACAATAAGAAGAAATAACAACTAGTGACAATACAGAAAATTTTTATTTTTTGTGATGGAAAATGGATTATTATCTCAACCCATGGTCACTGTTTTCTTTGTGAAGCATGGTCCTGTGCTTAATGAGAAACAAAACTGGGGCAGGTTTAAAGAGAATTGGGAAGATAAAACCATGATAATTAGTATTAATTGTCAACTTGACATCATTTAGAATCACCTGGGAGAAAAGCCACTATCTAACTATGCATGTGGGGAATTATCTAGACTACAGTGGTTAGTGAAGGAAGACCCAACATGATGGTGAACAAGACTAGTCTTTAGTCCTGGGAAATGCAACTTCAAGAAGTGCAAAAAGTGAGCCGAGCAGTAGCAAGAATTCACTGTTCTCTGATGTTGAGTATGGATGCAAAGTGACCAGCTACTCCTAGCTTGTGCCTTCCTTGGCTTTCCTGCTGTGATGCACTGTTCCCTTGATCTTTAGGCAAAAATAAGCCCTTTCTTCCTTAAGTTGGTTTTGTCAGAACATTTTATCGGAGGGATAGTAAATAACAGGAACAATGACCATGAAACTTTATTCTGTGAGAGAGCTAAAATATGGACTTAGGTTTTGAAATCACTACATTTATTTGTTTGAATATTTTTTCTAGCATAGATAATCAGAAATTATATATGTAGTTAGTGTAGAGAATGCAAACAACTCTGCACTTATTTCAGGCTACAACTTATGAGGACTAGAATTAAAAGCAGAAGTTTATTATATCCACATGACTATGATGAAGAAATAAAGTATATACCTTATGATGGACACAAAATGATAAAGAGAAGGTGGCTGAGAGAAATGGAAAAGAGGCAGTTAGAGTTGAGAAGTGTTAATACATATAAAAGCAATAAGGATGAAGAATAGTTGGAAGATCTTGGCCACTTGGTTGTAGAAATCATTGGAAGTAATGATCTCAGAAAAAAATGAATAATCTTTGGAAATAGAGTCTTTCTGAAAACATTATTGTCTATATTATGTATTTTATACTCTACTATTTTCATTTATTTATTTAATATTAAGACAGGGTCTCATTCTGTGAACCAGGCTCTTCTCAGACTTACAGTCATTATTATCCTTCAGTCTTACACATGTTCCTAGCTCTTTCATAGTTAGATGAGTAATTAATAATATTTACTTCTTTTGAATAGAGACCTGTCTATCACACTGACTGATCAAAAAATCAAATAAAAAATAAAAACAAAATCAAAATTCTGTAATCTATATTTTCTCATTGTTTCTGAGGGCATTTTCAAGTTGTCTTTTTTTAAAAAAAAGTTCTGTTGTGTGAATTGCTTTTAAATTCAACTACAAAATAGACATAATTTTGTAAATCTAAAGCCAATACAATAATGAAGGCCATTTTCACATAAAATCATTGTACTTTATATTTGTTTCTTTGACATGGCAATTCAAATATCACCCTGTTTAAAAGAAACAAGAGTAAGCAAGCAAAATCTAGTTTGTGAATTCATTTATATAGGATTGATAATGAATCTGTGGACCAATTTCCCAGTCTTGAAAATATCTCTTTTATTTTATAGTTTTAAATTTTGAGATTAAAAGTTAGTTATTACATTTCTTCCTTCTAAACCCTTCCTTCCATGTAGTCCTCCCTGATCTCTTCAAGTTCACAGAAGCAAACATAAACCACACATGTTTTATGTAAAAATGACTTTTCTTATTGCATTAGCCTTAGAAAACCATTTTATTGTTACTGCATGTATATGTGATTATGTACATAGACATGTATTCTTAAATATAAACCACACGGTGTGTATACTATTACCTGCATGTGTGTTTTTAGGGCTGGGCAAAGTTTTGTAATGAAATTCTACTTGATTAAACCATTACATTTTCTTTGAAGTTATACAAAAAGAATTCTTAAGAAACTTTTACATCAGCTTCAGCAGATGTGAAAAGTGACATTCTTATCAATGACCTTCTCAACAAAATCACATGCTTGGGAAAATCTCTCTGAAGACACTAAATTAAATCCAGTGTCTCTATACTCATTCTACCTTTTCAAGCCTAAATCATGTAATATAAAACATAATCGATAGCAGTGTAGCTATAGGAAAATTGCTATCCTGTGGGTCTACCCAAAATCATAGATCTACACAGTAGGCAAACAGCATCAAAGCCCTGTTTGGCAGAGATGCTGGTTTTTCACAAGGGGGAGACTGTGGCACAGAACCAAAGCATATCTACACCATCTGCTCCTATTGGCAAAGCTCATGTCAGCTGCCAATACTCAACTCAGTCCCAAAGGCCTTGTACTTCCTTTCAGGTTATTATAATATATTAAAATTTTCAGTGTACTTACGCAGTTTGGTATTTCTGTATAATCTTAGGCATTGTTAAGAAAAAATGTTTGAAACACAATATTTTATTTTAAAATTTATAGGCATGAACTTAAAAGTTAATCTTTCTTGCAAAGTTCTCTATCTATTCTAGGTAACAACTTATATTAGAATAATTTATTTGGAAATTTCAGAATGTAATTTCAACATTAACATTTAAATATTATTGTTCTAGAACATTCTTTCCTTGTTTTGCTTTCCCATCTTCTTGTATTTGTGAGTAAACATAAGTGCATTAGAGAATGAACTTCTTATGCTTGGTTGAATGTGCATCACAATTTTAGCTTCTCATAAACATCTCACTATAAATCAGACCCAAATGAAAGCAATGTAACTCTCAAAATTATACCCTTCACATCATATTTTTAATTAAAATATAGTTATAACACTTCATACCTTCCACCCCCAATCACTTCCACTCCCCCCACACAATACCTCTCAAATTGAGCCACTGTTATTACTGCTACATACCCATAGAAACATACAAATATATAAATACATTATGCTGAGCCTGTGTGTCTATGCATTTAGACCAGGGCTATGTGCTAAATAATGTACACTGAAGCATACCATCACTGCCGGTTTTGAAACATCCATTGATCTATGAAAGAATCCTCCTCTGAAGTCTAAAATATGACTTGATCTATTCATTCTTTGTGTCCTTTATTTGCCTCTCTCTCCTAGCCATTCTCCTTTATCAGGTAGCCTATTGTGATAATATATTCTCAGGTCTTCAAGACCCCAGATTTTACCTCAACTTTCTTTCCTTACACAGCTAAGATTCTGAAAACAGTCTAATCACATTGCTGCACTGACTTGACCTGTCAACGTGCCTCCTGATAAGCAGGAATGGATTTGGGAAATTGTATAGAACCAACATATGAAGACAAATAGAGTCTGACAACTAGGACATAAAAGGGGAAGCTTTTAGTTGTTTTTTTTTTTTTCTTCAGCTAACACCATTAAAATATATTGCAGTGAGAGAATGAAACCTTAAAATGTGAAATTATACAAAAACAAAAACAAACAAACAAACAAAAAGCTGGGCAGTGGTGGCTCATGCCTTTAATCCTAGCACTTGGGAGGCAGAGGCAGGTGGATTTCTGAGTTCGAAGCCAGCCTGGTCTACAGAGTGACTTCCAGGACAGCCAAGGCTACACAGAGAAACCCTGTCTCAAAAAATCTGAACAAAAACCAAAACCAAAACCAAAAAAAAAAAAAAATGTGAAATTATAAAATATTAGAAAAGAATATATATGTATACATATATAAATAAATAAATATTTTATATATAAATTAACTGAAAAACATAAAAAAATAAAAGGATATATTAAGTAAGAAACAAGTAATAATTAAAAAATTATTTATAGTATATAGTCCATTAAATATTACTTTGAGTTTTCTTTTCTAGAAAACAATTATGAAATGCAAAAATTATAATGATTTATAAAACAGTTCAGTTTATATTCTCAGGAGGAACAGCCTACAACACAATTATGAAATATTACTTTGTAATAAAGTGCTTTATCAATCTCTTCAAAGTTATGTGATTTTTCTATCATAGCATTAAAAATGTGAATGCTGGCCTGGGAAGATACACTCGCTTTTAGTGTCTCTGCTGAATTCGTTCTATAATACAAAATTCACATAATCTCAATGTTTTTATACCAAATACTGAGTAGTTCCTTCTAACTAATGCTGTCTTTCATATTAATTGTAAATTGTATCAATACATAACAGACTGTACAGGCTGTGGAAACCATTGGTATCAGCTGTTATTTAGGGAGCAATGACATTGATATAAAGATTTGTATGTACCTGGTCCAATAGTAACCTCTATTTGTTGTGAATTATGTCTTCAGAAAGGAAATGGGTTGTGGAATAAGAACATGGTAATAAAAACGATTTTCCACAGCGTCTATGAGTTTATTCTAGAATCTGTTAGTATGGTGCATATGAAAATGCCCGAAGACTGCAAAGGAGATAAAAGACATGAGCACTGTTAACATTTAGGTTGTCATCTTAAACTCACATTCTTCAAAATAAAGCAAAGTATCTTGACTAAATTCAATATGAGTCAAGAAAGCAATATTTACTTTTCATATGTTACAATACTAGATGGTGAAACTACTATTGTTATATTGAAGCAATTTAGAAAGCATGATACCTGCCCAAAGCAGAGTAGCTCACCAATAGAATATAATGTAGGACACAGAAATAAATCCAGAGCTACTGACATCTGATTCTTAAGAAAGGCATCAAATTCATCCAATGGTTAAATTGCAGTCCCGGTAGCAAAAAATGTGGGGAACCAAGATATCCACATGCAGAAAGTAAAATGAGATCCTTACCCTCAAACTATGCAAATAACTAAGCTATATTTTGTATTAAGACGTAGATCATTGATATTACTAGAGGGAAATAATTTAAGGTGTAGCAGGAGGCAATTTCTTTCTGAACAGGACTAGCAAGAATAGACAAATGTTTCCTTCCTTGATAGTAACTGTCATTTTTTACTGTATTCTGTGGCTTCCAAATAAAGGAATATAAAGATTCACTTGGGGACAAACACAAAAAATTAATGCTTTGATCAATCTTGGGGAGATTGGAGCAAAACTTCAGTTCACTCAGGTTCTTCTCTTATCCTCATACCTCCCATCCTTACATGCATCTGAGTTAAAGGTCTTTTAAGGAATTATTCTTTATCAGATTTTATGTCTTATGTTGTATCTTCAAGGGCGTCCTGATCTAGGACAGTTGGTATCAGGAACAGTCTTAGTAAACAAATTCTAAAATGGGATTTAGAGAATGAATCACTTGCTGGACAGCTGGCAGTGTCAGCACTCTCAGTACTAGTAGGTAGAATATGAATAGCTTCTGGCATGCTATGCCAATATAATAGCTAGAATATTTACCATTCATGCTCTGGAATGAAATTCTTATAAAAAAGATATTCTGAAAGATTCAATGTTCACATGAATTTGAAGAGTTCAAAGAAAAACTAAGCTTAAGATTGTTAAATTGGGTTTCTGTTGCTTATTCATAGCAAACACGTCTAATAAGATCAGAGTAATTTATCACCAATTGAAAACAAGCTTTGAAGTCATCCTCAGCAATATGTGAAAAAACCATAATCTTCTGCAGTCTGTCCTTAAGCACAAATACATAGTTTTCTGCCTTAATCATTAGAGAGGAAAGCATCAGACAGATGTGACATGTCACGTATAGAGTAGTCACAGTCTCTAGGAGTCACTCACAAGCAATGTAGGACAGAGTCAGCAGGGAACTGGTTAGCACTTAATAGTTTCGATAAAAATATGTAGGCATATGCCAGAGTGAAACCTCAGCAGTTTCCTGAATACTCTGAATTGTAAGGTGCTCCCTTGGTTGAAGAGAGTGCCCTTCCACCTTCCCAGAAAAAGGAAGGAATGAAGCACATTGAGTACTTCGCTCAAGAACAAATCACAATCTTTTTAGAAATTAAAAGGAAAACTATTAAAGACTAGCAAAGTGTCACTGAAAATGAATAGGGAAGAGGCAGCTTACACACCAAAGAAGTTTCGGTCATTAGCTAATTTTCCAACAGAAGCTCAAACATGCATCTCTAGCTGTAAGATTTCTGAGCCCCATGGAGCACAGCATAACTTTGTATAATGAAAAGTGTATTCTGATGAGATTGCAAAAGAACTTGCACTTTCTTGCAGTGCTGGTGAGAATGCAAAATGGTACCACTCTGCAAACTAGCTAGTATTTTGGAAATATACACAAAATATGCTTATCCTATGTGTTTATTATATCCTTCCATTTTTGGTTAAATGTAATGAAAGTGTATTGTACTAGACTAGGGGATTACTACTAAAATTGGCCCAAACGTGGTTGCTTAAAATAGAAAATTATTTTCTCAGAATTTAAAATAATTATTTTTCTCTCCTGAAGTAAGGAAAGCCAAGTGAACATATCTGGAATTTTTGTCACGCCACTCCAGTCAAAATATTTAATTAAAAATCATTCTGTATCTAAAGAAGAATAACATTGATTGGAGTTATCTCCATTCAATTTTTATTGATCCAGTTGTAGTAGTATGAGTCACATCCTAATTTAATTCACGGATGTCGCCCATATGGAAAACAGGGAAAACAGCAGCATAGGTAACTGTAGGTTTTTTAAAACCTACTTTTAAGAAGGTTTCTCAAATACTTCGACTCCCACCCTTCTAGCCCAGAGTCCAAAGATAGGAGAGAAAAGAAGGTAAATAGGACAAGGGGAGGTGGACCTGTTTAGAAGTAGTTCCATGGAGTGATTCCAATCTCTGTTTGTTAGGATACTAGCTGTCCAGTTCAGTAGTGTCAGGATACCAAATACAAGTCAGCAGCAGTGGCACGATTGAGCAGAAATAGCTAGGCCTCCACTGAATCAGCAAGAGTCTACAGGAGCAATGAGGACCAGATGAGACATAAGGAGAAGTCCTCTGCTGTGTCTACCTCAATGAAGTGAAGAAAGAGGGAGCCATGGTTCTAGCTGCATATGTAGTAGAGGAGTGACTTATCTGGCATTAATGGGATGGGAGCTCCTTGGTTCTATGGAAGCAAGTGCTAGGCGCAGAGGCAGGAGTGGTGGGGTGCGTCAGGGGACACCTCATTAAAGCAGGAGTGAGGGGGAGTGGATAGGGGGTTTGTGGAGGAGAAACTGGGAATGGGGATAACATTTGAAATGTAAATAAATAAAATAACCAATTAAAATGTTTGTAATACTAAATTATCTACATATAAATTATGTATCTAATACTAAAATATATTTAAATATAGTATAAATATGTGTTTAATATTAAAATTAATTGTAATGCTATAACTTTTAGAATTTTTAATCAGCATATATATTAAATTCATGAACTCTTCTTTCATTATTGTTACAATGCACATTAATATCTATCTATCTATCTATCTATCTATCTATCTATCTATAAATTTAAGAGAGAGAGAGGGAGAGAGAGAGAGAGAGAGAGAGAGAGAGAGAGAGAGAGAGAGAGGAGAGACCTGAAAAGCTTTGCAGAGTGCCATGAAAATTTCCTGTAAGTGTCATTTGAGGCCTATTTATATTTGTACTCTCTCCAAACATCACTTGTCCTCCCACAGGTCTTACCTTAGCAAAACACCATGTGAGTCTGCATCAGATGGCACTACCAGAAACTTTTTCTTCAGGAAACAGACACACGGAAGAAATACTAACTGGGTCAATCATAGTATCTTGGTATATCAACACAAACATGTTAGCTTTTGATCTGACAGACTAATTCCTCCCCTTTTCTAGAAAGAATCGTAAGAACCAGATTGCTTGAATGAGGAACAATCAAGATGGGAGGAGAGGCCCTTGGGCCTGAGGGTGTTAGATGCCCCAGTGTAGGGGAATGCTAGGGAGGGAAGACAGGAGTGGGTGGGTGGGTGGAGGAGCACCCTTATAGAGGCAGGGGAGGGGGAATGGAATAGGGGGTTTCCAAAAGAGTAAACATTTGAAATGTATATAAAGTAAATATCCAAAAATAAAAATAAAAAAAAACAATAAAAAAAAAGAATCCATAATTGCCATCTTTCCCCAGTGTTGATTATAGACTGCTAGTCTAAAAGTATTGAATCACCACATTGAATGTTGTATATCATTGTAACCAGTGAGCATGAACTGGAGGCTATTGTAAGATTATACTTGTATTATATAGAGGGTATTCTAGTGATATTTTGAAGAATTAAATGATCTGGCAAATTCACTAAGGAAGAAACAGATGCTCCATAGGCCTTTATGAGTTCAGAAGGCAAGAAGTCCCACATGTGTTGTTTGAACATGTGTTCACAAACTTAGCAAGTCCACAATTTAAACAAAGGCCTATCTAATTTTTATGAAATCTAAGGAAGAAAACAAAGCAGGAAATAACATTCTCTCATGTTTCCCCTTTCCATTTCTTCCTCCAGATTATTGCTCTGGATTCCCTTGTGTTGGGTTTATATTATGGTTTATAACTCACTTCCAAACATTGTGTACTACATGATTGCATTTTTATGTGTGAAGTTTGTACTGATGATTAGACTGACAGCATCTAGGATTACCACCAGACCATAACACTTATAAAAAAATTATTTTGATTAGTTTAGCTGACATGGAGAGACATCCTTTGAGTCTGGGTACTACTATTCCACGGACAAGGGTCATGGATTAAATAAAAAGGAGAATTCCAGTTGGGCAGTGGTGGCACACGCCTTTACTCCCCACACTTGGGAGGCAGAGGCAGGTGGATTTCTGAGTTTGAGGCCAGCCTGATCTACAGAGTGAGTTCCAGGACAGTCAGGGCTACACAGAGAAACCCTGTCTCGAAGAAAACAAAAACAAAAACAAAAAATCCAAAATAAAACAAAAAAAAAAAAAAAAAAAAGGAGAATTCCAACATCCATTATTGTAGTTTCCAGCTACATACACCATGTGATGACCTGCCTCATGTTTCTGCCATCAAGATTTCTATAACCCAAAATAAAATCTTTATTTCTTAATTTTCTTTTGTCAGATTCTTTCTACAATGAAGAGATTAGTGACTGATTTGTGATTCTTCATATAACTTGTAAACACAAACACATGGATAGAATTCTGCTACCATGTTGGGATGTTCCATCACAAATATTTGGATTACAGTTAATAGTGAGTGTACTTTGTACCTTGATGGACTTATCGTTAGAAAACACCTTACTACAAATCCTATAATAACCCTACATATTTTAAATACATGCTGTGCTTTCATCAATTTTACATATACTTATAACCTCATAAGCCATTGTAAAATACATTTAAGCCACTATGTTTCATCTGGAGGCTCCAGAGATTTCCCTATTGTAAGAGACTATGACATTATAGACATACTTAATCTTGTACAATAACTCTACACTTATCGCTACAGACATATGGCAACTTCTAAGCAAATATCTGCAAGAGAAATCTTCTTTTTAGGTTTGGATTTTATTATTTCAGCAATAGGCTTGTTCTACACTGTCTTTATGCAGAGACCTATACCAGCTAAAATAGGTATTATTTTAAGTTTGTGGGTGATCAGTATTATTTCTTATACTCTCATTTCCCCCAGATTTTATTCTATGTAGTAGTGATACTACCTAATTTAACTTTAAAATTGAGGAATTTTCTTTATTTTGTTTTTCTTTATGTCTTTGTTTTGTCATTGCTACTATTTATATACTTCTGTTTTGTGGTGCCATAACTTTATACATTTTATGCAAGCATGTACTTTCTGAGCTAAATCCACATTTCTAAATGTAACTTAAACTTGAAGAATTATTTTTTGTGTACTAACTTTTTCTTTTTTGTTGTGATCAAAAAAGAGTAATGTAGTAATAAGAATATAATTATTTATTTTAACCAATAAACTTTGTGTAACTTTGTAAGAATAGCTATAGATGTAAATATGTACTACTAAATGGCTTAAATGAATATGTATTTATTCTGTTTCCACATATATACATAAATATATATGTATGCATATATTTATGCATACACACGCACACAAATATACACACACACACATATATATATGTATATATATGTATATATATTTACTATGAATATAAAATAGCAATAAGTTATTACCTGTTATTGAACTCTCCATAAGCATTGATTCTCTGGACAATGTCAGTTATAGGTTAAGACAGAAAATGATATAGGAATTTTCTGCCCTCAAGTATTCATGTGATATCTATGCACAGTATAACATATCAATATTGACAATAGATTAACAGGGATAAAAATTAATGTTTTCACATAGTTTTGAAAATCTAGGTCTGTACATTACGTTCCTCATAATTAAAGGTCATTTATACAGTGATAAGAATTTATCATAAAGAAGCTAAAACCTTAAATACATATTCAATATTAAGGTTTGTTATTATCAGAAGACATAACTGGAGTGATATTTATTTAAGAAGCAATATAATGAACTTGGCACTTACTGCACATTGGCTGTTAATTCCTACATCAGTTGGGAATCTTAAATTATTTAGTTCATTGCAAAGAAAATGTATGATGCGTCATTTGCTGTTAGCTAATGTTAAACTAAGAACATTCAATCAACATTTTGTTTTTGAAAAAAAGTTGTGTGATAATTGATGTTAAAACCTTCTTTGCATATGACTAAGGTTTATTGAAATTTATCAATTTAAAAAGATAGAAAACTGACTATTTTATTATTCATCTGTTTGGAAAAACAGTTTATTTTTCCAGACTGCATTACTTTTTCCTTGAGTGAAAGGACTGTCAGAGCAAAAGACTCAACAAGGCTAAATGTTATTTGCCATCAAATATCATTAATTTAATAATAAATGTCTTAAGTTATCATTTATTCTTTTAACAAAGTCTCTCTTAAATTAGTAGTTTTATTTTAAGGACTTTTAAAAATGCATTACATTTCCTTAAATCCAAGGGAAAAATATTATGTATTTATAGTAGTTACCATGATATTTTGTTTTTAAAGCTTTCATCTTTTGTTATTCTTGTGTGAGTATGATAACTTTTGAGTGTTTATCACATCACATAGCACATGTGATAGTCAGAAGGCAACTTTGTGTAAATTGTTCTCACCTTGCCACTCCACATAGATTCTGATGATTGCAACTAGATCACCAGCAAGCACTGAAACCTGTTGAGCTTTCTTGTCAGCTCTATAACATGATGCTTTAAGAGGTCAAATACAGTCAGTTACCATACTTTTTACCTCATAGAATACGCATTTCTTAAGTTAGGACTTTTACTATTCATTCTTCTGTTTCAAGAAATATCTTGGAATACAGCACAGGACTAGATTTGAATGACTTCTGGATTCAAGGGTTGGATTCATCTGAGTCTGATCAAGCATCACCTGAATTTTGCATCAAGTGATCAATAAGCTCTTGTCATAATCAGGGAGTGACCATATAATTTCTTTCTTTTTTATTTTATTTTATTTTATTTTATTTTTGATACTTTATTTACATTTCCAATGTTTCCCCTTTTCTGGGTCTTCTCTTTGGAAGCCCCCCTCCCCTCCCCATCCCTACCTCTATGAGGGAATTCCACCTCCCACCCACACGCCCACCCATGCCCCTATTCCCACCTTGACATGCCCCTTTACTGGTGCCTCTAACACCCTCAGGCCCAAGGGCCTCTCCTCTCTCTCTGATGGCCATCGAGGTCGTCCTCTGCCTCATATGTGGTCCGAACCATGGGTCCATAGTTGTGTATTCTTTGGTTGGTGGTCCAAACTTCAGGATGAAATGGGGGAGGGGTCCGGCCCATTGGCTCTGTTGCTCCCTCCATGGGGCTGCGATCTCCCTCAACTCCTTCAGACCTTCCTCCAACCCCTCCATCTGGGACCTCACTCTCAGTCCAGCGGTTACTGTTAAGTGAAACTTGGGCATTCTAAACTTTTGGGCTAATATCCGCTTATCAGTGAGTACATACCATGTTCGTTCTTTTGTGACTGAGTTACCTCGCTCAG
>CM052711.1:89414579-89453636 GCA_028551405.1 Uromys caudimaculatus | reverse complement strand
AATGTGGTACATTTACTCAATGGAATACTACTCAGCTATTAAAAACAATGACTTAATGAAATTTGCAGGCAAATGGATGGAACTTGAAAATATCATCCTGAGCGAGGTAACTCAGTCACAAAAGAAGGAACATGGTATGTACTCACTGATAAGCGGATATTAGCCCAAATGTTCAGAATGCCCAAGTTTCACTTAACAGTAACCGCTGGACTGAGAGTGAGGTACCAGATGGAGGAGCTGGAGGAAGGTCTGAAGGAGCTGAGGGATTTTGCAGCCACATGGAGGGAGCAAGAGCATCAATGGGCCTGACCCCGCCCCAGGTCGTCCTGGAGTTTGGACCACCAACCAAAGAATACCCATCTATGGACTCATGGTTTGGACCACAGATGTGGCAGAGGATTACCTCTATGGCCATCAGGGAGAGAGGAGAGGCCCTTGGGCATTAGAGGCCCCAGTAAAGGGGAATGTCAAGGCAAGAATATGGGGATGGGTGGGTGGGTGGGTGGGAGGTGGAATTCCCTCATAGAGGCGGAGATGGGGAGGGGATAGGGGGTTTCCAAAGAGGAGACCCAGAAAAGGGGAAACATTGGAAATGTAAATAAAGTATCAAAAATAAATAAATAAACAAAAAAAAAAACTAAAACCAAAAAACCTATATTTCACCTCTGCTACCCCAAACACAATTGGGGAAGTGACCCATGTGTTTACTTTCCTTGATTCTCAAATGTTTGTGGGCTTTTAGGTCTGGCCTTTCTTTTTCCCTGTCAGGGTGATCTCAATCTCCTTCTCTCTCCCTGCTCTTCATCTGTACAAATCTCCAAGTCCTGTCTCAGTCTACCTGTCCAGCCATTGGCCACTGACTCTTTATTGACTGATCAAAAACTAATTGGGGACAAGGACTTTCAGTGTTTGGACACAGAGATTCCCATTTATGGGGGCCAGTTGCATTCAATATATTCAATACATCCCCAATATAGATTATCTAACCCTAACATATTAGCCAATCAAACGTGTACTAATGTCAGGGCCACTACCAGTTACATTAGAGATTACCTAATCCTTCTGGAAAATTCCCCCAGTTCCCTATAAAAAGGACCTGACCATCTTTGTTGTTGCTGTTTTGATGTGGTGGTAATTCCTACATACTGGTTATTTCTGCAGAATAAACACAATTTATTCTTGCATATTATTTGAGTCTGGGGTCTTCTTTCAGCAATTACTGAACCCTAACAGACAAAGCTGCATATCTTTTTCATGTGAGTGTGATGACCTAAGTCTATCTCATGTATGTTCTCTGGTTTTTTGGTTCAGTCACTGAAATCCCCAAGGGTTCAGGTTTGTTGACTCTGTTAGTCTTCCTGTGGAGTTCCAATCCTTTACAATGTCCATAGTCCTTCACCTTAGTCTTCCATAAGAGTCCCCAAGTTCAATCCATTGTTTGGCTCTGGGTGTCTGTATCTTTTTGAGTCAGCTGCTTATTGGAGGCCCTCAGAGGACAGCCATGCTAGACTCCAATCTGCAAGCATATTAGATTATCATTAATGTCAGGGACTGGTGCTTGCCCATGTGTGGGTCTCAAGATGTCTTGGTTATTGTTTGGATATTCCCTCAGTTTATACTCTAACCCCAGCCAGCCCCTGTATTTCTTGAAGACAGGATGAATTTGGGGTAGCAAGTTTTATGGGTGAGTTTGTGTCCCTAATGCTACACTGGGGTTCCTAATGGTGGTGTACTACACAGATTCCATATCACCAATGCCTGAGTCACAGCTAAGGTCGCCTGCAATGATTTTTGAGCACCTCTCTTATTCCAAATCTTTGTCGCATCCTGGTGATACATCTTTCCTATCTTCGTATTCCCATTAGTTGTCAATTTCCATTTATTTTCATAAACATCAGGCCACCTTTAATGTACTATCCCACAACTGTTCCTGAACCCTCCATCATTTCTCTCCCCATTCCCACTTCCTCCTACTCTCCTCCCTCCAACTGCCTCTTATGGGTATTTTATTCCCCATTCTAAGTGAGATTCAAGCATCCTCACTTGTGCCTTACTACTTGTTCATTTTCTTTGGGTCTGTGGAGTGTAGCATGGGTATATTGTATTTTCTGACTATTATCCATTTATAAGTGAGTACATACCCTTTTGGGACTGGGTTACTTCACTCAGGATGATATTTTCAAAATCCATCTATCTGCCTACAAAATTCACAGTGTCTTCAGTTTTAGTAGATGACTAGTATTCTATTAGATGGATAAATATACCACATTTTCTTTATCCATTCTTCAGTTGAGGGACATCTAGCTGGTTTCCAGTCTCTGCTATTACAAATAAAGCATCTATGAACATTGTTCTGAAAGTATCTTTATGGAATGGTGGAGCATCATTTGGGTATATGACCAGGAGAGACCTAGCTGGGCCTTGCAGTAGAACTATTCCAAGTTTTCTGAGAAAGCACCAAATTGATTTCCAAAGAGGTTGCCTGGGTTTGCACTCCCACCCATACTGAAGGAATGTTGCCCTTGCTCCACATCCTAGCCAGCATGTTTTGTCACTTGGGTTTTTGGTCTTAGCCATTCTGACAGGTGTAAGATAGAATCATAGAATTGTTTTAATTTGCATTTCCATAAGGACTTTGAATATTTCTTTAAGTGCTACCCAGACATTCGAGATTCCTAGGTTGGGAATTCTCTGTTTAGCTCCCTATCCCATTTGTTAATTAGGATATTTTTTTTTTCTTTTGGTGTCTAACTTCATGACTTTTTAAAAATGTTGGATATTAGCCATCCTTCAAATGTAGGTTTATGAAGAACTTTTCCCAATCTGTATGCTGCTATTTTGTATTGTTCACAGTGTCCTTTGATTTTTAGTCAGAAGCTTTTTAGTTTCATGAGGTCCCGTTTATCAATTCTTTATCATAGAGCCAGAGACATTAGTGTTCCATCCAAGACATTTTCTCCTGTATCAATGTATTCAAGAATATTTTTCACTTTCTCTTCAATGAAATTTAGTATATTTTACTTTATGTTGAAGTCCTTGATCAACTTGCAGGGAGATAAATATGGTATTATTTGCACCTTTCTGCAATGTAGTCAGTACAGAACCATTTGTTGAAAATGCTTTCTTTTTCCCATTATATGGTTTTGGATTCTTTATCAAACATCAAGTGTTCACATGTGTGTAACTTCATTTATGGAACTTTAATTCAATTCATTGATCAAAGTGTCTGTGTCTGTACCAATACCAGTTTTTATCACTATTGTTCTGTAGTACATCTTGAGATCAGGGATGGTGATTCCGCCTTATATTTTGTTTTGTTTTTGTTTTGTTTTGTGTTGTTTTGTTTTTATTGCTCAGGATTGTTTTGGCTCTCCTGTTTTTTGTTTGTTTGTTTGTTTGATTTGTTTTTTGCTTTTCCGTATGATATTGAGATTGCTCTTCCTAGATCTATAAAAACTGTGTTGGAATTTTGATGGAGATTGTGTTGAATATGTAGATTGCTTTGGTAAAACGGCCATTTTTACTATGATAGTCCTACCTATCCAAGAACATGAGAGATATTTCCATCTTCCGATGCCATATTCAATTTCTTTCTTTAGGGACTTGAAATTGATCTTTCACTTGCTTGGTTAGAATTACACCAAGATATCTTGTATTATTCATTGCTATTGGAAAGGGTGTTGTTTCCCTAATTTCTTTCTCAGCCAATTTATCCTTTGTATAAGGCGGGCTACTAGTTACTCTGAGGTGATTTTGTATCCAGTCACTTTGATGAAGGTGTTTGTGTATGTTGTGCCTTCATTTTTATAGAATTCTAGAAAGCCTTTATTTTCTTTCTTATTTCTTTACTGACCCACTCTTTACAGAATAGAGAATTGTTCAATTTCCATGAATATGTAGGCTTTCTGTTATTTCTTTTGTTGAAGTACAACTTTAATCCATGATGGGCTAATAAGATACAAGGCATTATTTCACTTTTCTTGCATCTGTTGAGGATTGCTTTGTAAATAACTACATGATCAGTTTTGGAGAATGATCCATGAGTTGCTGAGAATATATATTCTTTCACGTTTATGTGAAATATTCTATAGATGTCTGTTAAGTACATTTGATTATTATCTTTTAGTTTCATTATTTCTCTATTTACCTCTTGTCTGGATGATCTGTTAATTGGTGATAGTGGGGTGTTGAGGCCTCCCACCCCAATTGTATGGGGCTTGATATATGATTTCAACTTTAGCAATGTTTCTTTCACAAATGTGGGTGTTCTTGTGTTTGAGGCATAGATGCTCAAAATTGAGATATCATTTTGATAGGCATTTCCTTTGATGAGTATTAAGAGTCCTTCCTTGCCTCTTTTGCTTAATTTTGGTTGAAAGTAGGTTTTTTTGTTTTGTTTTGATTTGATTTGATTTTTAATCAAATATTAGAATGGCTATTCCAGCTTGATTCTTAGATCTGTTTTCTTGTAATTTTTTTCTAGACCTGTACTTTAAATTAATGTTTATCTTTACAGCTGAGGTATGTTACTTGTATGCAGCAGGATGATGGATACTGTGTTCACATCCATTCTGTTAGCCTGCATCTTTTTATTGGGGGAATTGAGTACAATGATGTTCGGAAATATTAATGAAAAGTTGTTAATTTTTGTTATTTTGATGTTAGTGTACATGTGTGTGGGTGTGTGTGGGTGTATATGTGTGTGCATGTGTGCATGTGTGTGTGTATGTGTATGTGTGTGTGTGTTTGTGTGTGTGTGTGTGTGTGTGTGTGTGTGTTTATGCATGCTTTCCTTCTTTTTGCTGATATGGAGTAACTTATCCTGTGTTTTTCTTTGATGTCATTATCTTCCTTGGTTTGGAGTTTTCCTTTTATTATTTTCTGTAGGGCTGGGTGTGTAAATAGTTAATGTTTGAATTTGGATTTATCTTGAAATATCTTTTTTTCTTCATTTTTGTTGATTGAGAATTTTGCTAGGTATAGTTGTCTAGGTTGGCATCTGTGGTTTTTTTAGAGGTTGTAATATTTCTCTCTAGGACTTTCTATCTTTTGGATTCTTTGTTGAAAATTTGTGAACAATTTTGATAGGTCTGCCTTTGTATGATACCTGGCCATTTTCTCTTGCTGCTTTTAACATTCTGTTTTGTAGATTTTATGTTTTGTTTATTATGTGGCAGGAGGTTATTCTTTTCTCTTCTAGTCAAATTGGTGTTTTATAACTTTCTTGTATGTTTACAGAAGACTCTTTCTTTAGGTTGGGGAATTTTTATTCTATGATTTTGTTGAAAATATTTTCTGGGCCTTGGAAGTGGGGCTCTTTTTCTATTCCTATTATTTTTAGGTTAGGCCTTTTTTATGCTATCCCAGATTTTTTATATGTTTTCTGTCAGGAATTTTTTTAGATTTAACATTTTCTTTAGCCAATGTATCAATTTCTACTATTGTATCTTCTGTTTCTGAGATTCTCTACTTCATCTCCTATATTGTGTTGGTGATGCTTGCATCTCTTGTTCCTGTTTTTCTTTTTTCCCTAGGATTTCCATCTCCAAGATTCCCTCAGTTTTATGTTTTCTTTATTGCTTATATATCCAGTTTCAGGTCTTGCACAATTTTATTTATTTCCTTCACTTCTTTAATTGTTTCCTTGTATATGTTTAAGTGATTTATTTAGTACCTCTTCAAAGACCTCTACCTGTTTAGATTTACTTTCTTGTATTTCTTTAAGGGCTTTATTTGTTTCCTTTTAAAAGGCCACTATTGCAATTATAAAATTGGTTTTAAGGTCATTTGTGTGCGTGTGTGTGATTTGATTGTGTTCAGATATCTAGAGCTTGCTGTAGTAGGTAACTGCTCTCTGATAGTGTAATATTACTCTGGCTTTTGTTATTTGTGTTCCTTTGGGGCCTTTAGCCATCTGAATGGGTTTGGTCCCTGGATATTCCTGTTAAAGTAGATATTGACCATGTGTAAACCTCTATGGTCTTACTGTGGGAGGCCTCTGATAGGTATCTTTTGGTTGTATATTTCTGGCTCACCAGGTCTGCATGGTTCAGAATTTAGAAGTGTGATGAATATGGGCAGAGAGATGGGAAAATAATAGATGAATAAAGGGAATGGTAGAAAGTTTAGGCTTGTTTGGTTCATTAAAATAACGTTAGGTTTGTTTTGGGCATGGTATTGGGTGGGGTCTTATTATCCCAAACCTGACTTCAGATTGGGGTCACAAGGTGCAGTCTTCATCAACACTTAGTGAAGAGAGTGCCACTGGTACAAGGGTTTGGCTGGCTACAGCAGTACTTTTTTTTTTTTTTTTTTCTAAAGACAAAGATTGTAAAGCTTAAGAATATGAGCTGGTCTTCCTTAGTCCTGATTCTATTCCAGTCATCCATGTGGCAGTTCACACAACCATCTGTAACTCCAGTTCCAGGGGATCCAATACCCTCTGCTGACCTACACAAGTACCAGGCTGCCTTTGGTGCAGTGACATGTATATAAGTAAAACAACCATATATAGATATAGATATAGATATAGATAGAGATAGAGATAGAGATAGAGATAGAGATAGATAGAGATAGATAGAGATAGATAGAGATAGATAGATAGATAGATATAGATGATAGATAGATAGATAGATAGATAGAGATAGATAGATAAAGAGTGATTATGTTAGACTCCTTCAACTTGAGTTTCAACATGAAAAAATAAATTAGATGAATAATGTTCAGAGTAGAAGTTCTCTAGGCCTATTCAAGATGTTAGTTTTCTACTTGCTGCTCCAGCCTCCATGACTGCTGCTTTCCATAACACTGATAGATAATTGTCCTGCTGAAACAAGGATCCCAAATATACCCTGTCTCTTATAACTTGTCTTGATGATGGTATTCTATTTACAGTGAGAGAAAAGTAACCAATAGAATAATCAATCACAATATATTTCATAAAATGGAAATAAAATCCCATTAGGTGGGTATAGTGGTTAGAATGTGTGGGGAGCAAATTAGATTTAATGAATTAATTATAGAATTCAGGACCAGCATAGAAAGTTTAAGTTCAAAGGAGAGTAATGCTTTCTTTTGACTATGGGCATTTTTAGTATTAAAATTAAATTAAATTTGACCACAAATTTTGAAAAAATGTTCAGATTTACATTTTATCATTTATGCAATTAATATATAATGGTAGTATTTGGGCTGATAGTAAAGTTGAACATAGCTTTGCAAAGCAAAACAGAATTTAAAGGAACAAGTCCTGGAGGAAAAAATTTAAGTATTAGAATATCTATTTTCTGGAATCCTTTTGTGTAATACACTTTATCAAACCAAAACTAAAGTAATGTTTAAGGCTGAATCCTCATTGCTCTCTGTAATGTGGTATCAAAGACCTGGGTGAATGGTAATAACAATGAGTGCTGTCAACCAAGGCTCATTTACGTGAAAAATTAGTTTCATTGCCTGAAATTTTATGAATTTTGGTTCTTTCTTAAGGAAAAAAAATCACCATCTGCTTCTGCCAGCACTTATGAATATGGAAAATAGAAGAAAAGAGCTCAAAACCTCTCTATTCCTTGCTTTGCTGCATTTAGTTTTGGATTGTGAGATGAAAGCAGAGATGTGATAGAAGAATAAAGAATCCTGTATTTATAAGGCTATCATGCCTATCACAATTATTACTACATAAAAAATTGACCCATTAAGTACTATATACCTCTGACTTCTTGCTTCCTATCCTTTACAATATGTGTTCTGAAAGAAAAACTACCTAACACTCCTGTAAATCTACTATCTTTCTTAAATAGGAATGCTATTTGCAATTTATATATGAGCAAGAGCAACATATTAAGAAAAAGAGATACATCTATAACAAACACAACTGTTCCTAATGCCTTACTTCTTGGAACTCATGTCTCCTTAATCTGCGTAACTATTTTCCTAAATATGAGACTTTGGATCTTTTTCCCTTTGATTTTTTTAATTCTTATAAAATATATATCTAAGAATTGATGTTATACATTTATTAATTCTGCCTCCTCTTGATAATTACATTCTAGGAAATCATAGTTTCTTGGTTGTGAGCTGTCTCTAGGTAGGAATGATATTAAGTATGGCCTCTGGGTAACAACTGGATCAGCCATCAAGGGTGCCAGTCTCTTCAGAATCATCGTTCTAGTAGTTCACTCAAAGCTTGGTATTGCCTAGATGGTCTTAACATTTATTTTCACATCTCTCTTATTCTGCCTCTTCTCCTTCTTCTATTGTATTTACTTCTTTTATTGGAACATGACTGATAAATATAGCTGCACTTCAGATAAAATTTGTAATAAAGGGAAATACATCCTTAAGCAACTTTAATGAGTCTGTATTAGCTGTTTGCATGGAACAAAGAGATGAACAAATTTCTGTCACATCGTAAAAATGTTGTAGCCAAGATCTATCATAGATATTTTTGGAAAAATTGTCTAACAGAAGAAATTGTTCTTACCTTGTACTAAAACCACATATTAATATAGTCAACTTCATTTATCTTCTATAACCTAAGAAGTGAGAAAAGATGTCATAATTATTCAAGAAATGATGTTACCTGTTACAGAGAATATGACTGAGTATTTTGTTCCATCCCGTATACATAATGCATATGTGCACATATAAATATCTTATATTGAATATTAAACTTATTTTAGAAATTTAATATTAATGGCGTATGCATATATAGATGATACAAACTTTTAATATTCCATGCATTATCAACTTTGTTTTATAAAAATCATTAAGCTATGAAATTTTGAAGAAGAGTTTGATATAAATGTGTGGTTCTTAGAAGCACGTTATATAAAATAGATGCTTGCTACTGAGATTCTTTTGTACTTACCAATTTATTTCCCACTTTAAAATATTTGAAACCCCAAATATTCTATGTTATTCAGTCTGGTGTTCTTGTGGGCTACAAGTATATCTCACATACATAATGAATATTTTAATGAGCTTCTGATTCCAATCATAGAAAATTGATTTCTTCTTGATTTACAATACTTTATAATGCCTAAAGGGATTTAACTTATAAGATTGATTGTAATGATTTCATGAAGCAAATGAGGTTGCTACATCATAACTGTCTCATGTCAGAAAATTATATATTTTTAAAGCAATGAGTTCCTACACTATTGAACACACAAAATATTTTTTCAGATATGATTTTGAATGTAACATTTTACCAATGGCCAAACAGTTTTATTAGGCTACTCCACATGTTAATAAAACAAATGACTTCTACCTTGGAATGAAAAATAGATTGATTGTAATGATCCAATATACACAAATATAAATTTTTGTAATGACAACCTATGGCACAGTGTATATATACTTTGTGATTATTTGTCTTAGGGATACACAGAGCGGTCACTGTTTCAGTTTTTAAAAACACTCATACTGTAATTATTTGAGAATAATTTCTGTCTTCAGGCAGGTAAAAATAAAAAAAAAAAAAAAGAGTCTGGAAAAAATAAAATGGGTGACTTGTCCAACAATTTGAAAATGAAGAGTAAAGGGTTGGTCTTGCCATTTTCCTGTTAGTACCCCATCAGGAAAACTGTTTTTATCTTGTTTTATATCTGCAACATGTATACTCTGGTTTTTACATGCCTCAGTGCATGGAAACAGATTTATATGATTGATGTACATGCTCAAAGTACAAAGGGGATTGAATTTTAAGGATGAAAGTTGTATATACACATATATACATTGAACTTACTGGAATTAACGTATGTATGGATTTAGTAAATCATTGCTTTCTAATTACTAACATTCATGTAAACTTCATGGGACAGACACATAATTAAAGAGCACTTTTTGGAAGGGAAGCTATAAGTTGAATCATTTAGTTTAATATCTTTTATAAATAGAATAAAGCAATGGTAGTAACTGATAATGGATAGTAAATGTATTAACATTGCCAAACTATCTCCTATATTTATTTGCCATTCAAATATCACAAAATATTAAAGATCAAGTTCTTAACTTATTAGCACAAACTGAATCCATGATTAATAACCCAAAGCACAGAATAGTATGTACCTTTCCACCTGGAATATTGAATTATAAAAAAAATGTATGGGTACGAGAAAAAGCTTTTGAGCAAAACGAGACATATTCATGAACACAAAATAAAAATGAATATTACAACTAAATTCTAAAGTAAATGAGAAAGAAAGAAAAAGAAACGCTCTATTTACTTGTATATTAATCTAAACAATGGTAATTAAATGAAAGCAAAAACAGACATGTAGTTTGTTTGACGAAATTAATTATAAGAATATAAATAATATTCAAAGACAATTAATGTTCAAAGGCAAAGCAGTATTTTTTGTGTGTAAGGATTAATTACAGGGAGAGAGAGAAGATTAAGTTCTGGGAATTTTAGAAATGAATCAAAGTATCCTTTCATGGTGTTCTTCTGATTTTGAATTGATCTTTGTTTCTATCACATGCTTTCTTTTACTGTTAAAGTTTATTGTTTTGTGTAGTTTTGTTTGTATGTATAAATGTGTCTTCATATAAAGTTTCTTTTGTGAAATAAAATAAGCTCTTACTGATGGCAGGCAGCTGAAACTAACTAGTGACAAAACTATGTAAAGTAAGAAGATTCTGAGCTTTCATATACTACACCATCAGATCATATCTCAAAAACAAAAAAAAAAAAACATAAAATAATAAAAACATGGGAACTCATGGTGACCAAAACATTATTAGCAGGAGTTACATACAATTTACCTGGATTATAGCATCTGGCAGACCACATAGTTGTAACTTTTCGTTGTTGTTTGTTTGCTTGTAATCTTGGAAAAACTTGTAATGGCTGTGTTCTAAATAGCATTATAGTAATAAAACAGAAGTTATCGTTGCAGTAGGCATTTCTTTGTTCTCTATTTGCATAAGAAACTTACACTATGTAGAAAAGGGCAAAATTTCTCATTTTAAAAATAATAAGTCAAAACACAAAACAAACAAATAAAAATATCAAAATTTGTGTTTTTATATATACGTGTGTGTATACATATATATATATGTATTATATACACATTATACATATATTCCTGTGTATAATAATATGTATAATACATATATACATATGTATATTTTGTATACATAAATTCACAATATTAATATATATTATATATATGTATCATGTCAAGAATATGAGAGATAATAACAGTTGCATACACATGAGTATTTTCTTTTAATTTGGTTGAGTGATTCCTATTTGTGAAGTGAAATGACTATGCAACTGGAAATAAATCCATTGAACTCAATGAGCTGATAGATAAGTAGATGCATGATATATATATATATATTTAGAACTTTTCTTGGAACATGTGAAACTCCATTTTTCCGATTAGTGTGAGCCCTATGGCTGTATGCATGTCCTTGTGTTGTTTACTACCTTACTCACAACCTGTCATGAATTTGTTTATTGTGGAAAAGTACTGTCATCAAAGATTTGTGGAAAGAAGTAATGAGTGAGCAAATGCATATAAGGATCCAAAGTGGTGACAGAGACAATCACATGTGACAGAAGCAAAAGCAAGATCATATATGCATTTTAACCTAGGAAGTAGAGGGCTCCACCCAGGAGAGTTAATGGATACCTCTTCAGGGAAGTTAGTATTCATCTGCCTACTTTGAGAGGAAGAAATCAGAGCAAGTCCCATGGAATAATGTGGTGTGAGTAATGGAGGCTTAGTGCAGGTTCATTCACACTTGATAAACACAACAGGAAATAAAACAAGTATATAGAAGAAGACTGGTAAAGAAAGAAGTAGTTTGTCTTGTGAATCCACTTGAGTCCTCTCTGAATTCAAGATATGCATGGAGTTGGTCTTTTGGTGACAAACATGGACTAGTTCTCTGGTTAATCCTACAATGACAGTTGCACTCCAGATCTCAAAAGTAATTTGCATTATGGTACTTAACAGTTCATCTGCTTAATGCACTGAAATTATATTCATAACAACTTACAAGTCCATTTTTAAAATCTGAGATGCCGTTTTAAATTTCCTTACCATCAGTAATGGTAATTGTTACAGAATTGTTTTGGCATATTCACAAATTTTTCTAGAATGATTGCACACAGTTTGTAACAGTTTGTATGGTAACTTTACAGTTGATTTTTTTTTCTTACACTTGCCATTTCTACAGGATCCAGGGAATGAACCTTTATGTTATAATTCTGTACACAGTTGTATGCTCATGCTTCCCTTGGTCTATAAGATCACTGATGCCAATGGATTTAGTTACATTTGAATAGTCATTTTCCCAAAAATAGTATTCACAAATAAGAGTCACTCAATAAATGTTTATTATAAAATCATGCATACACAATTGTTATTATCTTTCTTATATTCTTCCTTTCTTTCTCTCTCTCTCTCTCTCTCTCTCTCTCTCTCTCTCTCTCTCTCTCTCTCTCTCTCTCTCTCTCCCTTCCTCCCTCCCTCCCTTCCTCCCTCCCTCCCTCTTTCTTTCTTTCTTTCTTTCTTTCTTTCTTTCTTTCTTTCTTTCTTTCTTTCTTTCTTTCTTTCTTTCACACTTCAGATTTTATTTCCCCCCATCCACCATCTGATTGCTCCATATCTGATGCCTCCTCCCAATGCCACTGTCTCCATGTGGATGTACCCACAAACCACCTGACATCTAACCATCCTGGAGCCTCCAGTGTCTTGCAGGTTAAGTGCATCACCTCTGATTGAACACAGACCCAGCAATCCTCTGCTGTATATGTGTTGGGGGCCTCATATCAGCTGATGTATGCTGCCTGTTTGGTGATCCAGTGTTTGAGAGATATCAGGGATACAGGCTAACTGAGACTGCTGGTCTTCCTACAGAATCACCCTACTCCTCTCGTTCTTTCAGCCTTTCCCTAAATCAACCACAGGAGTCAGCAGCTTTTGTCCATTGGTTGGGTGCAAATATCTGCATCGGACACTTTCACCTGCTTGTTGAGTCTTCCCGAGTGTAGTCATGATAGGTCCCATTTTGTGAGTGCTCCGTAGTCTCAATAATAGTTTCAGGTCTTGGGACCACCCCTTGAACTGGATAACACTTTTGGTCTATTGTTGGACCTTCTTTTCCACAGGCTTCTCTCCATTTCCATCCCAGCAGCAATGGAGGAGTGTTCCTCTTTCCCTACATTCTTGCCAACATGGGTTGTCACCTGAGGTTTTGACCTTAGCCATTCTGATTGGTGTAAGGTGGAATCTCAGAGTCGTTTTGATTTGCATTTCCCTGATCACTAAGGATTTGAAAATATCTTTAGATGCTTCTCAGCGATTCAAGATTCCTCTCTTGTGAATTCTCAGTTTAGTCCCATACCCCATTTTTTGATTGGGTTGTTTGGTGATTAGCTTCTTGAGTTCTTTTTATATTTAGGATATTAGCCCTCTATCGGATGTGGGGTTAGTGAAGAATTTTCCCCTATCTGTAGGTTGCCGAGTTGTCTTTTTGAGTATGTCTTTTGCCTTACAGAAGATTTCCAATTTCATGAGGTCCTGTTTATCAATTCTTGATCTTAAAGCGTGAGTCATTGGAGTTCTGTTTAGGAAATTTCCCCATGTGCCAATGAGTTCAAGGTTCTTTCCCACTTTCTCTTCTATTAGATTTAGTGTATCTGGTTTTATGTTAAGTCCATTGATCCACTTGGACTTGATCTTTGTACAAGGTGACAAATATGAGTCTAATTTTATTTTCCTACATATTGACAGCCAGTGAGACCAGCACCATTTATTGAATATGCTTTCCTTTGTCCATTGTTTATTTTTGGCACCTTTGTAAAAGATAAAGTTTCTTTGTGTGGTTTTATTTCTGGATCTTCAATTCTATTCCATTGATCAATGTGTCTATCTCGGTACTTATACTATGCAGTTTTATCACTATTACTCTGTAGTAAAGCTTGATGTCAGGGATGGTGCTTCCCCCAGCTGTTCTTTTATTGTTAAGAATTGTTTTCACTATTCTGGGTTTTTTGCCTTTCTAGATAAATTTCAGAATTTCTGTTTCCATGTCTTTGAATAATTGTTTTGCGATTTTGATAGGGATTGCACGAATCTGTAGATTTCCTTTGATAGTATGGCCATTTTTCCTGTATTAATTCTGCCAATCCATGAGCATGAAAGTCCTCTCCATTTTCTGAGATCTTCTTTGAATTCTTTCTTGAGAGACTTGAAGTTGTTGTCATACAGTTCTTTCACTTGTCTGGTGAAAGTTACCCCAAGATATTTTATATTATTTGTGGCAATTATAAAGGGAGTTGTTTTCCTAATTTCTTTCTCAGCCTGTTTATCATTTGTATAAAGGAAGGCTACTGATTTATATGAGTTAATTTTATATCTGGTCACTTCGCCGAAGTTGTGTATCAGCTAGAGGAATTTTCTGGTAGAATTTTGGTGTCACTGACATGTACTATCATATCATCTGCAAATAGTGATACCTTTATTTCTTCTTTGCCAATTTATAGTCCCTTGATTTCTTTTTGATGTCTGATTGTTCTAGTTAGCACTTTGATTACTATATTGAATAAATATGGGGATAGCGGGCATCCTTGTCTTGTCCCCAATTTTAGTGGAATTGCTTAAAGGATCTCTCCAGTTAATTTGATATTGACTGATGGTTTGCCATAAATTGATTTTATTATGTTTAAGAATGGGCCTTGAATCCCAGATCTCCCCAATATTTTTAACATGAAGAGATGTTATATTTTGTCAAATACGTTTTCTGTATCTAAGAAGATGATCATGTTCTTCGTAGAAGACTCTCCCTTTTCTCAGTAATTGGTTACTGCTATATATCCCTTCTGATGGGGACTTGTGACTCTTTCTTAGCTTCCTCCATTTTGTAAGTGCCTATATAGCATCCTCTGCTATGAATCTTTCTCCAGTCTAAAGGACAGTTACAATTGAGACAAACTCACAATAAAATATACCAGATTTTTCAGAGAAGCAGGAACCTTGAATAATGCTTCATTCAAAGGAGGGAATTTTAGACAATATCAAGGGAGAAAGGTCAGTTCTAATGAGGGCCTTTGTTTCTAACAGAAGACATTCAAATGATGAGAATTTGAACATAACTAGATTTGCATTTCTAGGAGGTTAAATACAGACTCCGTAATTGACAAATCAATTAGGAAATGATATTTTTGAATTTTACCCCATGCTTACCCATACAGCAACATTAAACAAATACATTTCTTTTTACATTTCTATTTTGTAACTGAAGAGGGTGAAAAGTGCAATTTTTCAACCAGGACTTTTCTGATGTTCAATAACATAGCCCATTTTTCTTAAAATTCACACACTATAATTTATGCACTCTCCCTATAATTTCCTAAGATGACTTGGAATATTTCCGTTATTTTTCATGGCCTTTATGTACTTCTTACCAGTACAGTTATAAAATAAAGGCACCCTTAAACTCCCATCTACAATGTATTTTCAAACAGAGTAAAAATGAGTGCTATTGGTTCGACATTAACAGTTTATGTATCATAGCTTATAATTATTTCTCTGCCTTGGTTAGACATTAAAATGGGGCAGTGGCATATATAAAGCCCCTTTCCTTTGATATCAGGCATGCAATCTTCTCTGAGAAGACAAATGACTGGATTACACTTTAGTTATTAAAGCGAGGTTTATTATGCTGTTCAACAAAAGTATATTTAATAGCATTTTTATTATATTCAAATAATATCCAAAGTTACACAGTTAAAAAGTAAATGAAGTGTAGTCCTGTTGAGACTCCCTTGTGCATTCAGGCAAAGTAAGAATAGTATATTATTCTAAAAATGCTTTTGAGCTATAAGTACATATAAGGATGAATGATGTTTTTCAAGGGTATATTACTGTGAAACTAAAGGTGGTTAAAGCAAAAGACATAGAGAACCTTACATTTTTTTATATAAAATGAGTGGTATGCTGTTCAAATTTAAAGCCTGAATACAAATCTATACCTTTTTTCCTACAAATAATTTTATTTGGTTTTATATCTACCTTATGTATATCATGCCATTTATCAAAAAATATGTCAACAAAATGAAAAGGTGAATTTTTCATGCTTAGTATATGAATGATCAAAAGTTAAGGTAAAATGTATTGCTAGCCTATCTTTTATAACTTAAAAGTAAATTTTTTGGCTGGAACTATGGCTCAATGAGAAGGGCACCTGCCTCTATCCTGGAGGATCTAAATCCTGTGTGGGACCGACCTGATGGAAGAAGGGTGTGACTGGGCACACTGAGTGCTGACCACCACACCCGTGTCTTGGGAAACACCCAACACAACAGTACAATAGTACACCCAATACATAGTGAATATTACTAGTATATTTTCTTCATAATTCATTTAAAAGCATTAAAATAAGTTCTAACTTTCATTGCCCATTGATAGAGCATGTTTTCTCTGATATTCTGTAATTTCCTTCTAGTCTGTGTTTTAAAAAAATGATAAATGAACTTTTATATAAATAAAAGCATATTTTTCTCTCCTTCCTTCATAGACATGTTGATCTATCATCTGAAAAAAGTAACCCGATTAAATTAAATAGAAGTCAATGTGCTTATTGTCAAACAAATTTTAAAAATTAAAAATATGAACCCAACACTGGTTTTACAACAACACATGGCTTTCCCAGCGGCTATTTGCAACTGTGAAGCTGTCATGTTCAGGTATAATGTGTTGCTCAGGATCTAGTGTGCTAAGCGCGTTTAATGCATTATTTTACAATGAAAAAGTCTACTCCAGGGTCCAAGTCCATCTTCATCTATAAAGTGATGAATCTACCATACGGAGTAAAATATTATCTGCTTAACAAAAAAAAATTTAGGGAAAAAACATTGAAATTGAATAGTACTGAATGCTATAAACCCTCCCCCCAAAGTAGAAGATACATTATGTCAAATCGTTTCTGGTCAAAACCTATTTATATACTTTGAGCAATTTAAAGAATTCAATACATCATGTCTATAGTTAAAATTATAAGGTATGAATTTAAAGAATTACAAATTTGTACTTTCAACAACATAAAATACTTATTTTGAATTGCATTTCAATATTAAATTACTATTTTTATTTGTTAATTTTCATTACAGATTTTTACATGCATGAACTTTAAAGATACATAATGTAAAATTAGCTAATAAAAAACACTCCACTGTACCAATTCTTTTATAGTTTTTATGAAATTAGCAGGATAATTTAGTAATTAAATATTAATAACCACCTCCAGTAGTTAGACAGAACTGCCTGTGGAGGGATGAGGACCCCAAACCACCTTCAAAATTATTGACCCAGAATTGTTCCTATGTAAAAGAAATGAAGGGGAAAAAATGGAACAGAAACTGAAGAAATGGCTTGGGATCCTTCTCATGGGCCAGCACAAAGCCCTGATACTATTACTGATGCTGCATTTTACTTGAAGATCAGAGCCTAGCATGACTGTCTTCTGCTCTACCAGCAGCTGACTGAAATACATGCAGGTATTTACAGCCAACCATTGGACTGATATTGGGGACCCCTATGAATGAGCTAGGAGCAGGATTAACAAAACCTTTTGAAAGGAATGTCAACCACATAGGGAGACCAGAAATATTAACTAACCTGGAATCCTGGGAGCTCCCAGAGACTCAGCCACCAACCAAAGAGCATGCACTGGGGAGTCCAAGGACCCCTGACTTATATGTAGCACAGAACTGCCTTTTCTGGCCTAGGTGGGAAAGGATGAGCCTAAACCTTTAGAGACTTGCTTCACCAGGGAAGAGGGATATGGGGGAGCACCCTCTCAGAGGTGAAGGGGAGGGGAGATGGTATGAAGAACTCTGGGAGGGATACCAAGAGTGGCTAACTTTGGGATGTAGAAAAATAAAATAATTAATTAGAAAATAACTTCATTTTAATTTGGATTTGAGAAACATGTTTCATGTTTTCAAATTCTACACTATAAGCTAGATGCTACAAATTCATATATATATATATAATTTTTATTTTTATTTGAAAATATTTATGAATGATAAAAGTGGCTAATCTTTTCAGTTTAATGTTAATCGCTTCATAGATATGTATTATAAAATATCCTTATTAAAAGTAAAGAATTCCATTGATGTTCATTCACTGAATGTATTTTGTTAGTTGTATAACACAAAATTTTCTTCTATATTAAATAATGTTATATCAAATTTCTAGTATGCATTTAGCAGGTACTGAAAAGTAGTACCAAGATATCTGAGAAAAAAATAACTTATCAAACCAGCTTGAAGAAGTTTAAAGTATAGCACTTGAATGAAATGGAAGCAAATTAATATTAATTGAATACAATTATCAAACACCTTAGCATGCAGCATTATTTGAATATTTGAATTTTAAATGCATTTATATGTTTATATTTGTTGTGATATCTAAACAAGTCCTTTAATAATTACACACTCATAGATTACTCCTCTTTTCTTTTCCTAGAAGAAATATAGCATTTCTGCATTGATACTTCTAACTTATCAGGGCTGAGTACCCCTTGTATGATGTAGGACTGCCTCTCTGATGTTGTATGTTTTCCAATTACTCTCCACCTCGGTATTGACAGAGGGTCTCACAGTTATCCAAAAACTCATCAGTTGGGTAGACTTGCTGATGGGTAGGCTGCATGGATCCCTAGTTCTCTGACTAACCAACAGGCATGACCTATCATTTTTGGTCCCTAAGCCTACTACCTCTATTTTTGATGGGAATAATTACCTTAGTATAATGTTTGCTTTCATTCACAAGGTTTTTTCCCGGTTAGTACTATTAGTTCTATGGATATTTGTAAGATTTTTTAAAAATTTTTCAATATAGCAAAATATTCTCATTTATTTTATTAGAATTATCAAAACTTGGCTCTAAAATACATTTAAGTACATAGTGATCACATATAAAGAGTTAAGATATAATTCGTACCAGTAGGGTGATTTTCATACAGAAGTTAATGTAATCTAAGAGAAGATAAAACAACTTAGATTTAAAATTATTTTCAAATTAGAAAGTAGCCTATTGTCTGTCTTTCAAAAGTAAAAAAAAGTCATAATCCCCATACAACATAGTTTTTCAAAATAAAAATAATTTCAAACATTTTATTTCAAACTTGAGAACCTAGAAAAAAACAGTTATTCTAGTATATGACTCTTAACTTGTTTTTCCTAGATACAGGCTTATAGCATTATAGACTTAAAAACAGCTGTGTAGATCCTAAAATTCTTAAGTATATAAAGTATATGTAAACAAACAGATTTCAGAAAGATCAAAGAATGTCCATTAGAGATTTTTTTTTCTTCTTTAAATGATGCCTACTGGATCTGTCTTGACAAAAAGATTCTTAACATATTTACAATGAGAAGTGTTTTAAAAAACCACTAATTTTTAAAAAATGGACAACTAAAGCACCTTTCTCTCCTCACTAAATAGTAACTTAGCTCCATTCAAGGCTCCTTGAGTGGCAACATGCATTGTGGAACACAAAACTAATTGCTTTCATGCTTGAGCCCTCCAAGCTGTACAGATGCTATGCAAATGCTTCAGAGCTCATTTTCAGAAGGCAAACCATTGGAGTAAATTTTCCAGGGATAGTTTCTTTTTGTGCAACAAACTGACTAATATGCTATGTTAGTGTTCAGATAAATTGAAATATTTTATGCATCAAAACACTGTCAGATTTGAAAGTATACTCTTTCTAAAATATAAAACTTTATTACTTTTAAAACAACATTCAGAAAATTATATAATTGGTACTAAGTTAGCCCCATTATTTAAGAAAACATATTATCACTATAGACAAGACAATTCCATCTGATATTTTTTTCAATAATCAACATGTAAACAAGGTACATTTCTTCATGAGAAACTTGCCTGTATTAAAGTTAAAATTGTCATAGTTCAGGTATTGATTTGGTGACATAAACACTGATGAATCAAGGAAAATATAATTAATATATAGCAATATAGATACCTTAAAATGTATCAAGTATGAAATAATCATTTGTAAAAATCTCATCCTTGTGTCTAGAAACAAAAATTTTTATGATTTCTGAATATTCATGCTGAGTAAGTACTTCAAAGTGCTATCAATTTTCAGAAATTCATTTTCCTTTTCTAGGGCTATACTAATTGTCAAAGACTTCTCAAAGTAATAGAAATAAATGACTTTAAATTTCTGAGTCAAATGTCCTAAATTTGTACTGTAAGCACAGTATAGTCTTATCCTCTACACCATCTCAAAGAAGCTGTTTCTCCATGGCAGCTTCTAAGTGATGAGCACTACCCTTCCCTGCCTTCTTCCTCATCTTTGTTTCCAGCCTCATAATTCTTATTCAGTCTCTGATTTACCTGCTAGTCATGGCCCATTACCAAGCTCTCTGTGATTATATTGAACTGCTCTGCAAACCTACATTCATCACTCCATCTCGGAAGCCTTCATTAGGTCATATTTTTCCCTTCTTTCCTGTTTAGTGGGTTTGATACTAGGGGACATTTTATTTGAAATGAACTTCTTGATAGTAAAGTAAGACTGTTTAAACATGTTGCTCTATCTTTGATGTAGGAGGCACTTGAAAAGACAGAAGAGTGACTGTGCATGTTGGCTATCTTGAAATTCATTCTTCAAGTACCGAGGTATGAGTAACAGGATTTCAGTGTTTATCTGAGCTATGTAGGGCCTTCAGATGACCCTGGAGGAAAAGAGCTATATAGTCAGAGATAAAGATAGGTATAGACTAAAAGATAGTAACAGAGATAGAGATAGTGACAGAGACAGAGACACAGACAGATACAGGTGAGAGGGCAGGAAGGAATGTATTTTCCCATAGAACATGGCCATGCATAAAAAATATAAAGCCTTTGTTAGAACCTCAGTATTACACTCTTGTTTTTTTGTAACTATGAAGAGATCAAGTCTTACACTCTTACTTTCTGTAACTATGAGGTAAAATTAAATTGTTTTGTATGCAATAACAAGTAAGGAAATCCTAAGTAATTAGCATAATTATTAGAGTAACTTATTTTAAAACTATGGACCTTCTCAGATAGGAACATCTTTGGAACTGCATCATTCAATCTACCACAAATGTAAACATCTCCCCAAAGCCAAAGGATATATCACCTTCTAATGTGTGTATAATCTGTTTCTGTCTTAGTGGTGTAGCAAGAACTCTGGACAGAAAGATCTTAAGATCTGAATAGGCAGAAGTGGCAAGGTGTACAAGCAGAGGGAGGAAGCATAAAAAGGCAAAGGCTGTGGGACTCTGGTACACTGACCTTGCAATTGAGGAAGCCCCTGCTTTCATTGTCTATTGCCTTGTAGGAAAGTACAGTGTAGTTCAACACCACTAGTGTATGAGGTAAGATTCTGTGGGAAAATGAAGTACCAAGACCATTGCTTCTTTGCATGATATCCTTGTGCATTTGGATTGTTTGAGCAGGCAGATGTGAACGTCTTCTTATGTGCCTTGAATTACTGGACTATCTAATTGTATGCCAGAGATATTAATGTTTAACATACTTATTTCCGAATATTATTTATTGAATTTTCTTTATTGGATTTCAAATGTAAGAACCTGTGCATGTTAGAAAACTGCTGCCACTCTACTCTGACACAAAATCCTCCATTCATGGTTTTGAGACAAGTAATCATTAAATTGTCCAGGAAATCCATAAGTATTTTCTGGAGTTCTTTTCACTTTGGACCTTTGTTTCACTGGATACAGACTCTCAAGTAGCTAGAATTATCAAGAACAGATTATACACATTCTTAATATAATTATTAATAATATAATATAAATGGCATAAAGGATCATTCATTGCATTCATATGTTTTTCCACTTTTTTTCCCAGAAAGTGATATTTACTTATGTAAGTCTCCACCACCCCACTACCGTTTGATAATAGGTACAATACTCCAGATGGATCTGGAGTTATTTTGTTCCTTGTTCAAAGTTACTCCTGACCAATAGTATTATTGTCATTTATATTCCTGAAAGATTTCTTCCTAAACATTCCTATTATATAGAGATATTAAATTAGATTAGAGTAAATAAAAGAGATTGTTTGATTTACTGTCAATAGTGAAACTTGTTTTATTTTTCATGTGTTGAATTTGAATATCCCCAAATCAACCTCAACAAACCAGAAAAAAATTGCTTCAAGATTTTTTTCCAGTGTGACTGCACAGGTGTTTCCAATTTAATGAGGTGTCTTTTCATAACTACCAATTACATCTCTTTGTTGGATTTCCAAAGTAATAATTGAAAGCTGGCTATTTCTGTAGTCATTCATGTCCACAGACTCCCTCCAGTAATAACATGAGCAAGAGGAAAAGAGAGCACTCTTTCCCTTGTCATATAGCCGACAGTACTGGTAATTCAAATAGACGAATATTTTAGTACCTACCTATAAATGTAACAGGCAGCATGAGAATTAATCATTTAGTTCACTTGACTATAATTTGTAGTTGCTTTAAATCTACTTAGAGAAAAGAAACAATTATAAGCCTCTTTTCTTTAAATTGTTTTTTATTGAATATTTTATTTATTTACCTTTCAAATGTTATCCCTTTTCCCGGTTTCCCCTCCGGAAAATCCCCTATTCCATCGTCCCTCCCCCTGCTTCTATGAGAGTGCTCACCCACAGGCCCACCCACTCCTGTCTACTCGCCCTGGCATTCCCCTACAATGGAGCATGAAGCCTTCTCAAGACCAAGGGCCTCTCCTCTCATTGATGCCCTGCAAGGTCATCCTCTGCTAAATTTGCAGCTGGAACCATGGGTCCCTCCATGTGTTCTCTTCACTTTGTGGTTTAGCTCCTGGGAGCTCTGGGGAGGAGGGGTCTGGTTGGTTGATATTGTCGTTCTTCCTATGGGTTGCAAAGCCTTTCAGCTCCTTCAATCCTTTCTCTAATTCCTCCATTGGGGAACTCATGCTAGGTCCAATAGTGAGTATCTGCCTCTGTATTTGCCAGGCTCTGAAAGAGCTTCTCAGGAGACAGCTATATTGGGCTCCTGTAAGCAAGCACTTCTTGGCATCTGCTATACTGTCTCGGTTTTGTGTCTATATGGAATGGATCCAGAGGTGGGGCTGTCTCTGGCTGGCCTTTCCTTCAGTCTCTGCACCACACATTGTCTCTGTATTTTCTCCCGTGAGTATTTTGTTCCCTCTTCTTAGACGGACTGAAACATCCACACTTTAGATAGGATTTCTAGCTACCTGTTACATTAGCATATGGGACACTATGACTAACTGAATTTCATTAAATTACAATAGGCTATCCATTTCTCAGAAATGACATCATCTTTCCATCAACTCATAAGAAATCTCCGGCAGGTGCAAGAGAGACAAATTCTGATGATAAGGTATGCTGCTGATATGTCAACTAATGGTTGGTTTTACCAAATGAGGTCACACTTAGACATATGAAGACAAAAAATATATATATAATACTAAATTACTCCTTAAATGGCCAATATAGCTAGTTTAAAAGATAAGCTTTATTTTAGTATGATTTAGAATTTATCAGAAGTATGACACTTCTTAATGACCTTTTTATTCACAATGAATATTGCAATAGTTTCGTTTAAAAAAAATCAAATGAATCAATTATAATACACTGAGCAAGGCCAGACTTATCTGAATGCCTTCTATTGTTTAGACATGTTCATAGAATAATGAACTTGTAGGTAGCCATAAAATAGAGTGGTACATAATAATTGATGTTAAATGTATTCTTAAACCAGAATTTTTATTCTAATACTGGATGGCATAATTTTCCTTGATTGAAATAAAGCATTTCTAATTGCATACTAATTTTCTAAAAGCATTGTTAAAGGTATATGTCTTTTAAACTAAGCAGAGTAATCATCAAAATTTCTTATCCATGCTTAAGTAATACAATTATTAGTAAGTTCAAAGTAGGAATACATAATATACTACCCACATTTCTTTTCTGAAACACTGAACAAAACAATGTGAATTTACAAAAATAAATGCCAAATATTTTTCTTTTTTCAACTTTCTTTGCATAATGAAAACTTTGAAAATATTAAGAAAAAGGAAAAAAAAGAGGCTTGTATAGGAGAATTTCCAGAAAGGAAAAAAAAAATTGTTGGAAAAAATAGAACAGAAAAGAAGGGGGATAGAGAGCATAGTGTATTTAGTAAAACAAAGAAATGAAGTGATTAATCATGGTATTCAGCTTGATTGGACCTAGTATCAACTACAAGATCAGCATCCAAAATGCCTTATTGATCACTGGACTAAAACCACAGAAGTATCCAGCATGTGGACTGAGAAGGTACCAGGTTCTCTGCCTCTGTAGTATTTTTGACAGTCACTGGAGGAGTAGTCACCCTGCATTTTGAAAGCTACTCTAGTTCCATCTGTGACCGGAGACCTCTGCCTGGGGCACCAGGGCTCCATAGCTAAATAGATCCAGCAGAAAACTACCCTCCCAAGAATGTGTAAAAGCTATGAGTTGGGTTAATATGAGCACCACTGCACAGTGGGACCCTCCCGGAATCCTTGGAACAAAGGGACTGAGGAAAAGCTGGGGACAGGAGCCTTCTGGTTTACATCTGTGGCTGGGGACCTCAGCCTGCGCCACAGGGCTCCATAGCCAAATAGTGCCAGGAGAAAACTAGACTCCCAGGAGTGTGGACAAGCCTGTCTGCTCAGAGAGACGCACCTGGAATCCCAGTACACAGTGACTGAGGAGTGGTCTTCTGGTTTCTTTAGGCAGCCAGGGAGCTGATCCTGTGACACAGTACTCCATACTCAAATTGTGCCAGGAGAGAGCTGGTATCCCAGGAGTGCTGACACACCTATGAGCACAGGCAAGACCACCACTTCTGTTCAAATTCACTGGATCAAGTGGGACCCTTGCAGAGCCATCAGGACACAGGAACCAAGGGACAGCTGGGGACAAGAACCTTTTCGTTTCTGTCTGCAACCCAGAGCTTACTCTGTGCCACAGTTCTCCAAACCCAAATTCCTTTCAGAGAGATCTGGTTGTAGAGGAGCATTGACACAGAGGCTTGCAGGAGGGACAAGCCACAGCCAGAGAGAGTAAGACCAGCTAACACCAGAGTTAACCAGATGGATAAAGGCAAGAGCAAGAACATAAGGAACAGAAACCAAGGCTACTTGGTATCATCAGAACCCAGCTCTCCCACCACAGCAAGCCCTGGATACCCTAACACACCAGAAAAGTCAGACTCAGGTTTAAAATCACTTCTCATGATGATGATAGAAGACATTAAGAAGGAAATAAATAATACCCTTAAAGAAATACAAGAGAACACAGTTAAACAAATTAGAAGCCTTTTAAAGTAGAAACACAAAAATCCATTAAAGAATTACAGGAAATCACAATCAAACAGGAAGAATTACATAAAAACACAATCAAACAGATGAAGGAAATGAACAAAACCATGCAGCAACTAAAAATAGAAATATAAACAATAAGGAAATCACAAAGGGAGACAACTCTGGAGTTAGAAAACCTAGGAAAGAGATCAGGAATCATTCATGCAAGCATCACCAACAGAATACAAGAGATAGAAGAGAGAATCTCAGGTGTGAAAGATACCATAGAAAACATTGACAAAACAGTCAAAGAAAATGGAAAACGCAAAAAGCTCTTAACCCAAAACATCCATGAAATCCAGGACACAATGAGAAGACAGAACCTAAGAATAATACGTATAGAAGAGAGTGAAGATTACCAACTTAAAAGACCAGTAAATATCTTCAACAAAATTATAGAAGAAAACTTCCCTAAACTAAAGAAAGAGATGAACATAAATATACAAAAAGCTTATGGAACTCCAAATAGATAGGACCAGAAAATAAATTCCTCTCGTCACATTATAGTGAAAAGACCAAATACACAAAACAAGGAAGGAATATTAAAAGCAGTAAGGGAAAAAAGTCAAGTAACATATAAAGGCAGACCGATCTGAATTACACCAGATTTCTCACCAGAGACTATGAAAGCGAGAAGATCCTGGGCAGAATTCATGCAGTCCTTAAGAGAACACAAATACCAGCCCAGGCTACCCAGCAAAACCATCAATTATCATAGATGATGAAACCAAAATATTCTATGACAAAACAAAATTTACACAATATGTTTCCACAAACCCAGCCCTACAAAGGATAATAGATGGAAAACTTCAACTCAACGAGGGAAACTACAGCCTAGAAAAAGCAAGAAAGTAATCTTTCAACAAAATCAAAAGAAGATAGCCACACAAACACAAAAATAACATCGAAAATAACAGGAAGCAACAATCACTATTCCTTAATATCTCTTAATATCAATAGACGCAATTCCCCAATAAAAAGACATAGACTGACAGACTGGATCCATAAGTAGAACCAGCATTTTGCTGCATTCAGGAAATGTACTTCCGTGATAACCTCAGAGTAAAGGGCTGGAAAACAATTTTCTAGGCAAATGGTCCAAAGAAACAGGCTGGAGTAGCCATTCTTATATTGGATAAAATCGACTATCAGCCAAAAGTCATCAAAAAAGATAAGGAAGGACACTTCATACTCATCAAAGTCAAAAATCTACCAAGAAGAACTCTGAATTCTGAACATAGGTGCTTCAAATGCAAGGGCACCCACATTCATAAAAGAAACTTTACTAAAGCTGAAAGCACACATTGCACCTCACATAATAATAGAAGGAGACTTCAACACACCATTAGCGTCAATGAACAGATCTTGGAAACACAAACTAAACAGAGACATAGTGAAATTAACAGATGTTATGTACCAAAAGGATTTAACAGATATCTATAGAACATTTCATCCTAAATCAAAAGAATATACCTTCTTCTCAGCACCTCATGGTACCTTCTCCAAAATTGACCATATTATCAGTCACAACATAAACCTCAACAAATATAAGAAGTAATCCCATGCCTCCTATCAGATCACTATGGATTAAGGCTGGTCTTCAATGGCAACAACAACAACAGAAAGTCCACATACACATGGAAGCTGAACAATAATCTACCCAATGATAACTTGGTCAAGGAAGAAATAAAGAAGGAAATTAAAGACTTCCTAGAATTTAATGAAAATGAATGTACAACATAGCCAAACTTATGGGACACAATGAAAGCAGTGTTAAGAGGCAAACTCAAAGTTTTGAGTGCCTCCAAAGAGAAACTAGAAGGAGCATACACTAGCAGTGTTACAGCACATCTGAAAACTCTAGAACAAAAAGAAGCTAATAAACCCAAGAGGAGTAGAAAGCAGGAAATAATCAAACTCACGGCTGAAATCAACCAAGTAGAAACAAAAAGAAACATATAAAGAATCAACAAAACCAGGAGCTGGTTCTCTGAGAAAATCAACAAGATAGATAAACCCTTAGCCAGACTAACTAGGGGGCACAGAGGCAGTATACAAATTAACAAAATTAGAAATGAAATGGAAGACAAAACAACAGATTCTGAGGAAATTCAAAAAATCATCAGATCCTACTACAAAAGACTATACTCAACAAAACTGGACAATCTGGATGAAATGGACAATTTTCTAGACAGATACAAAATACCAAAGTTAAGTCAGGATCAGATAAACGATCTAAATAGTTCCATAAACCCTAAAGAAATAAAAGCAGTCATTAAAAGTCTCCTAACCAAAAACACCCAGGAACAGATGTGTTCAGTGCAGAATTCTATCAGACCTTCAAAGAGGACCTAATACCAATACTCTTCAATCTATTCCACAAAATAGAAACAGAAGGAACACTACCCAATTCCTTCTATGAGGCCACAGTTACACTGATAACAAAACCTCACAAAGACCCAACAAAGAAAGAAAACTTCAGACCAATTTCCCTTATGAATATTGATGCAAATATACTCTCAAACTGAATCCCAAAACACTTCAAAATGATCATTCATGGTGATCAAAGTAGGCTTCATCCGAGGGATGCAGGGATGGGTCATTACACAGAAATCCATCAATGTAATCCACTACATAATCAAACTCAAAGAACAAAAACCACATGGTCATTTCATTAGATGCTGAAAAAGCATTTGACAAAATTCAACATCCCTTCATGATAAAAGTCTTGGAAAGATCAGGAATTCAAGGCCCATACCTAAACATAGTAAAAGCAATATACAGCAAACCCGTAGCCAACATCAAAGTAAATGGAGAGAACCAATACCACTAAAATCAGGGACTAGAATAGGCTGCCCTTTTTCTCTATATATATATCTTCAATATAGAACTTGAAGTTCTACCTAGAGCAATTAGACAACAAAATGAGGTCAAAGGGATACAAATTGGAAAGGAAGAAATAAAAATATCACTATTTGCAGATGATATGATCGCATATTTAAGTGACCCAAAAAACTCCACCAGAGAACTCCTGCAGCTGATAAACAACTTCAGCAATCTGGTCCGATATAAAATTAACTCAAACAAATCAATAGCCTTCCTATACTTGAAGGAGAAACAAACTGAGAAAGAAATTAGGGAAATCACACCCTTCACAATTGTCACAAACAATATAAAGTATCTTTTTGTGACTTTAACCAAACAAGTGAAAGATCTGTTTGACAAGAACTTCAAGTCTCTGAAGAAATAAATCGAAGAAGACCTCACAAGATGGAAAGATCCTCCTGCTTATGGATTGGCAGGATTAATATAGTAAAAATGGCCATCCTGCCAAAAGCAATCTACAGATCCAATGCAATCCCCATCAAAATTCCAACTCAATTTTTTATAGTCTTAGAAAAAGCAATTCTCAAATTCATTTAGAATAACAAAAAACCCAGGATAGCAAAAAACTATTCTCAACAACAAAAGAACTTCTGGGTTAATCAGTATTCCTGACCTCAAGCTGTACTACAGAGCAGTAGTGATAAAAAAACTACATGGTATTGGTACAGTGACAGGCAGGTAGATCAATGGAATAGATTTGAATACTCGGAAGTGAACCCACACACCTACAGTCACTTGATTTTCGACAAAGGAGCTAACACCATCCAGTGGTAAAAAAGACAGCATTTTCAACAAATGGTGCTGGTTCAACTGGAAGTCTACATGTAGAAGAATGCAAATTGATCCATTCCTGTCGCCCTGTAAAAAGCTCAAGTCCAAGTAGATCAAGGACCTCTACATAAAACCAGATACACTGACTCTCATAGAAGAGAAAGTGGGGAAAAATCTCTAACATATAGGTACAGGGGAAAGGTTCCTGAACAGAATACCAATGGCTTATGCTCTAAGATCAAGAATTGACAAATGGGACCTCATGAAACTGCAAAGCTTCTGTAAGGCAAAGGACACTGTCAATAGGACAAAAGGGCAACCAACAGATTGGGAAAATATCTTTACCAATCCTATGTCCGATAGAGGGCTAATATCCAATATATACAAAGAACTCAAGAAGTTAAACTTTAGAGAACCAAATAACCCTAACAAAAAATGGAGAACAGAGCTAAACCGAGAATTCTCAACTGATGAAATTCATAGGGCTGAGAAGCACCTAAAGAAATGTTCAACATCCTTAGTCATCAGGTAAATGCCAATCAAAACAATTCTGAGATTCCACCTCATACCAGTCAGAATGGCCAAGATCAAAAACTCAAGTGACAGCAGATGCTGGCAAGAATGTGGAGAAAGAGGAACACTCCTCCATTGCTGGTGGGATTGCAGGCTGGTACAACCACTCTGGAAATCAGTTAGGTAGACCCTCAGAAAAATGGACATAATACTACTTGAAGACCCAGCTCTACCACTACTGGGCATATACCCAGAAGATGCTCCAACATGTAATAAAGACACATGCTCCACTATGTTTATAGTAGCCATGTTTATAATAGCCAGAAGCTGTAAACAACCCAGATGTCCCTGAGCAGAGTAATGAATACAGAAAATGTGGTACATTTACACAACGGACGGAACACTATTCAGCTATTAAATACAATGACTTCATGAAATTCGCAGCCAAATGGATGGAACTTGAAAATATCGTCCTGAGCAAGTTAACTCAGTCACAAAAGATAGAACATGGTATGTACTCACTGTTAAGTGAATATTAGCCCAAAAGTTCAGAATGCCCAACACAGTAACTGTTGGACTGAGTGTGATGTCCCAGGTGTAGGAGTTGGAGAAGGAATTGAAGGAGCTAAGGGAGTCTGCAGCCCCATGGAGCGAGCAACAGTGTCAGCTGGGCTGACCACCCGGTGCTCCTGGAGACTGGACCACCAACTAAAGTATACACATGAAGGGACCCATGTTTCAGATCACATATGTGGCAGAGGAGGACCTTGTTGGCCATCAGGGGTAGGAGAGGACCTTGGTCCTGAGGGTGTTGGAGGCCCCAGCATAGGCGAATTCCAAGGTGGGAAGACAGGAGTGGTTAGGCGGGTGGGTAGGTTGGGGGAATACACTCATAGAGGCAGGGGAGGTGGGAGCGGATAGGGGGTTTCCAAAGAGGAGACCTGGAAATGGGGAAACATATGAAATATAAATAAAGTATCAAAAATAAAAATTAAAAAAAAGACAGCTAGTCTAAGCAATACCATCTGTAATTTATGCTCATCATATTGACTCTAACTGGCTACTACATCATTTTGGGGAATGTTTTCTGTAACCACCAGCATTTGCATTACACTTGACATGCATAATTCTAAATTTCAAGATTTCTACCCTGATTAATCAGGAGCATTATGTGGAACAGCAAAATGTCTCATGTCTTTTTTGTTTATCTTTTCTACTTTACATACCATTTAGAAGATCCTCACAGCACTGAAGGTCACTTATCAAATGCAAACTATCATCTCATATCTTCTTAAATCACTTCATGCTTATCAATACCCATCAAGGAATTCAAACTACATAGAAAGTTAGATCGGGTAAATGTAATTGTTGTTACTATAGCTATAATCAAACAAGACATTAATGCTCATATGGCATGATAACGGTGCACTCTGGTTTCATGTTCATTATAGTTTTAGAAAAGGACTAGTAAGTAAATGTTAAAAATGAAAAACATCCTAGGCCTTTGTATCATCTGACCTCTGGTCTCTGTTCCTCCCGGTCATGTCGGGGTAGGTATCTTCTGGTAGCATGAATCTCTAGCTAGACCAGTTATTTGTTAGCTACTCCCCCAATTTCTGTGCCACCTTTCCCATTGCACTTCATGGTGGCAGCAAAAGTCGTAGGACAAAGGGTTTTTTTGGCTAGGTTGGTATCTGTAACCTTCCAATAGAAGTCTTGCCTAGGTAAAGGAGATGGCTGGTTTAGGCTCTGTATCCCCTATTATTAGGAGTCTTAGGAAGTTTCCATTGCAGTAAGTTTCTACCTTGCCCCAGAATTGTCACATGATTCTAGTTTTCTCTCCCAGTTCTCTCTAGCTCTATCTTCTCCCTACCTAATCCCTCCTCTTCCTGTCCGCTATTCTACTCACAATATCTATTCTTTTTCTTCTTCTAAGGGAGATCCATTCATCTCACCTTGAACTTTTTATGGGACTGTGGATTTTATCAGGATTATTTTTTACTTTGCAGTTAATATCCACTTATTAGTGTGACTAGACCATGATTTTTCTGGGTCTGGGTGACCTCACTCAGGATGATTTCTTTCTAGTTTCATCAATTGTCCTGCAAATTTCATGATATCATTGTTTTTAATATCTGAGTAATATTCCAGTGTGCAAATGTCCCATATTTTCTTGGTCCGTTCTTTGGTTGAGGAATATCTAGGTTGTTTTCATCTGGTTATTATAAACATGACTGGCAAAAAAATATGTGAATCAAATAATGTCTAATGATATTCTGCTATACTCATAGATTGATGCCTTACCCAGGTGACATCAGAGTGGTTTCACTCAGCAACTGATGGAAATAAAGGCAGAGACCCACAGCCAAACATTATATATATTTTACGGAATCTTGCTGAAGAGTGGGGAAGAATAATCGTCAGAGCCGCACATGTCAAGAACATCACACACACACACACACACACACACACACACACACACACACACACACACACAACCCATTCAGCCAAATAATAACAACAACAAATTCAGAATCAACATTCCTAGCTTCATATTGTCTCACAGAAACTCAAACAAAAATCAGGGAACCTGCATGGGTCTAACCTAGGCCCTCTGTATACATGTTATATTTCCGTAGCTTGGTTGTCTTATAGGCCTATTAACAGAGGGATTAGGGTCTGTTTCTGATGCCTTTGCCCACTTTTGGGAACCTTGTCCTCCTATTGGATTGCCTTGTCTAGCCTGAATAATAGGGGAATAATAGGGGATCCTAATATCAAAATTTCATATGTGATGTTTGGTTGATATGCCTGGGAGGCCTGCCCTTTTCTGAAGGGAAACAGGAGAGAAGTAGATGGGAAGAGGGAAAGTGGAAGAATGGAGGAGGTGGGGGCAAAGGGAAGGAAGGGAAACTGTGATCGGGATATAATACATGAGAGAATAAATTAATGATAAAAAAGAAAAATAGAACAATTCTACTTTGTTTAGTACTTCCAAAGTCTCTAATCACACATAAATAAATAAATAAATAAATAAATAAATAAATAAATAAATAAATAAATAAATAAAACTCTTGTAGTATATCTCCCCAGTGGTCCCTGAAAATGGTCTTCCTTAATACAACTTAAATCATTAGGCAACTTTTTTTGTTCTGATAAAATATTTAATAGTAACAATGAGAGCAGAGCAAGTTTTATTTGGCCCCATAGTTTAGAAGATTTAGTCTTTGGTTGTTTCATCCTTTGGCTTTGAGTAAATGGAGGGAATGAGACCAGGACTATGTATATTCTTCAAAGCACATTTCCAGAGCATCTTAAAATAGTGACAATTTTTGGGACAAATAATCATCAAAACAGCTTGTTGAGAATATTTTACATTTAATATATGGTACATAGAAAAGTTGATATTCAGTCAAACTTATTGAAACATCCTAGTTGGGTCTCACTATATTAACCATTAGTATTTCACTAAATATTCCTGGGAAGAAGTTATTTCTTCATGGACTGTAACATATAAGAAAAACATATTCTCACAATCTCTATGCTAAAAGAATCAGAAACCAACCAAAGCAGAAACAGTAGTGGAAATATCTTTATCAGTGATATGTGTTCTTACGTCTCCCCATTTTCATTTTTTCCTGCCTTTTTAAAATAATGTATCTCTATGTTGCACTCATTACTACAAACACAATCTTGCACAGTTATTGGCATAACTTTATTTTATCTGTGCTTGAAACTATAATGAAGAGTACAAATTTACTCAATTTAAGTTCAATGTCTCCATCTTATGTTTGGCTAAAAAAATTAATCATTTAATTATATTTTTGTCTCCCTGACCTAGCCTTCAATACTCTATTTGATAATTTGTTCATATTCTACTTGTCTCTACACATAACATCCATCTCAAGCACAGGTATTAATCTCAGGTATACCTCATCTCTAATATTTTAAATCTCATGATATCCTTGTTCTTAATAGCCAAATAGGATTCCACTGTGTAAATGAGCCACATTTTCTGTATTCATTCTTCCATTGTGGGACATCTGGGTTGTTTCTAGCTTCTGACTGCCACAAATAAGGCCACTATAAACTTAATCTTTCAGACAAATAGGTGGAACTAGAAAATATCATCCTGAGTGAGGTATCTCAGACTTAAAGGACATGCATGGTATGTACTCACTAATAAGTGGATATTAGCCAAAAACGTACAGAATACCCAGGACACAATCCACAGAACTCAAGAAGGTTAACAAGCAGAAGGGCCCAAGGGAGGATGCTTCAATCCCTCTTGGGAGGGGGAAGAACATAATCACAGGGGACAGAGGGAGGAACCTGGGTGAGAGAGGGGGAAAAGGGGAAATGATCAGGTATGGAGGGGGGCAGGAGAGAAGCCCTGAAGGCCAGTAGAATAAATGGGAATATGCAACCTCTGGGGGTGAGAGGTGTGGGGCTCTCTAGAATGTACCAGAGACCTGGGAAGTAAGAGACTCTCAGAACTGAAAGGGAGGGTCCTTATTAGATGAAATGTCCAACAGTGGGGAGAGGAAACTCATAGATTCCACCACCAGTAGAAAGACAGGCATCAAGTGGTGGGATAGGGTTGACATCCCACAACCAAAATTCTGACCCAAAATTGTTCCTGTCTAAAAGAACTGCAAGGACAAAAATGGAGAAGGGATTGATGAAAAGGAGGCTCAGTGGATGGCCCTACTTGGGACCCAACTTAAGGGGAGGCCCCAAGGCCTGACACTATTACTGATGCTATGGTGTGCTTACAGACAGGAGCCTAACATGGCTGTCTCTAAGAGACTCAACAAGCAGTTGACTGAGACAGACCCAGATACTTACACCCAACCAATGGACTGAAGTCAGGGACCCATGTGGTTGAATTAGGGAAAGGTTATAAAAAGCTGAGGAGGAGGTCAATCTTATAGAAAGAATAGCAGTCTCAAATAATCTGAACTCCTGAGATCTTTCAGAAACTGAGCCACCAACCAGGAAGCATATACTAGCTTGCAGGAGGCCCCAGACACATATGTAACAAAGGACTGCCTGGTCTAGCCTGAGTCAGAGAAGATGAGCTGAATCCTCTAGAGACTTGAGTCCCCACGGATTGGAGAGGCCTGATGGGGTGGGCTTTGGGGGGGGATCCTCTTGGAGACAGGGGGAAGGAGAAATGGGAGGAGGAACTATGGGAGGGGAGACTGAGAGTGGGAAATTGACTGAGCCTTAAAAGATTAAAGAAATATTCACATTATGTAAAAAATACAAATAAGTACAATCTTCATATTTTTAAAATATACATGTTAAATCCATGCCATAGAATAATGTAAACTTAAAGGAGCATGAATTGAGTCTTGAACAATGTTCATTTAATGAAAGAATAAAATTGTTAGTTTTAAAATGTAAAAAATAAAAAAGTAAACAATAAAAAGAAAATTGAAGTTCTTTTACTAAGATTTCTGTCCATTCCTCTTAAAGTACATCCAAAAGCCATAAACTTCACCACATCCTCTGTGTTCATTTTCTGGCCCATAATTGCCTTTTTCTCAGAGACCACACCTGAAATGTAACTTTTATTCACCAGATAGAATTGTCATCTTGGAGGCTTACTGCTGAATATGATCATACTTTGCATTTCTTTCTAAACTCTGGATGGCTTGCTCAATTCAGCTGTTAATGCAGTAGAAAAAAATATGATCAAAATATATTGTTTAAGAATTTTAATGAAGAGTCATTAACTTGACAACAACAAAGAAAAATTAGAATAACAAACTTTGTGGAGGTTTGGGTCACTATTTTACAATGTTATCATTTATTGAGAGGAGAATATTATAAAATTCATTTTTCCTATAAGTTTATAATCAATACAAAAGAAAGTATGTAAGTATGTGAACAACTAAGCATGTCAAATGCAACAACAGCAAACAACTCAATACCATAGGCATAGCATTTTATCTAACGTATGTTCAGTTTCCATGAAGACAAATGACAGATGTAAAGCAGGATGTCAACCAAATCTACTCTGAATTTGAAGAGGCTTAAGTATGAAGATCCATATAAGAATGGATGTCTTCTATGTTGCTGATTGGATTGCTAAATATATCAAAACTGGAAAAGTTTTAGATGTGTTTATTTTGTCATCCAGTATCAAAGGTAAAACATTAGTATACAGGAAACTGCCAGGCTTGCAAGAAAACCTCCAAGCCACCTAGTCATTGCCATTCTGTGCTGACAAGCTTCTCTCTACCTGACCTTCAAATCGATCAGTTGACTCTTTTCAGTTATTTATGCGCTGTTGCCATAGTTTATGAGATTTAATCCACACTAAAATTTTGAGTCTTCATGTAAAGGCAATCATTTAGTATTGAGACTCTAAGAAAGATAACTATAGCACTTGCTATATCATAACTTCTCTACTAAGAAAAACAAATCTGTTTTCTTCCTCTCTTTCATTCCCTCTTTTCTCTCCTCTCAATTCCTCCCCTACCATTGCTCCTTCCCTTTTTCTCCCTTCTTTTCTTTTCTTACTCCTTATGTTCTATCATCCCTTCTACTTCCTTCCTGACTTTTCTTCTTTCCTTTTGAAGGATACTTATGACTAAATATAGACCTTTGAGTGTACCAAACAAGTATTCTACCACCCTCTTATTGAGACAGGGTATACTAAGGTACAAGATTAGCTTGAATATTATCTGTACTCCAACAAGCTGAAATGAGAATTTACATTCCTAATGTGTAATTATTGCAGCTGTTTGGATCAAATTGCCTTTGCAGTGTTCAAAATATCCCCTAGGCAGTATCTGGTTCACAGTGTGGATGGATATGTTACAGATTCACTGAAGGATTTATTCAAACATATTGGATCAAGAAGGTAGCCAGGCTTGAAAGAAAAGGATTACCACACAGATAAGAGTGAGAGAGAATGGTCTTGTCATTTGATAACTTTTTTCTGTGGTGCTTTAGAAGGCATTAAGGCACTAGCCTATCACCTCATTTTCCTACAATTAAACATGTCTATATTTTATAAACAAGCTGGCCAGATATGTTCATTTTCATGTTTATCATTGAAGAGGATGAAAAGAATATGAACAACTGTAAGTACTGAATGCCAAAACTTACTTGATCTGAGACTTCAGAAGGAAAATTCTGCTAAAGATCATAACCACATCTTAGAATACCCATCAAAATTTAAAACTGTCATATCAGATTGATCATTTATTATTATTAAGGGACTAGTGATCAGTTTTGAATAAACCATTTTCTCCAGTTCACAAGATGATGGGCCTCTAATGATCCTTCTCTTCCTAGCCTCTTCACAAAAGTTTGATTTAACCTGATTCACTACAGCATGGTAAAACGTTGCTTCATCTACTTCCTCCTGTTACTAAATCTCACTTCAGCAAGCTGTCTCTTATTAAGGAGTCTGATATATCTATCGAATATATTATCACTCTCATGATATTTGATTTAAAAATAAAATAATTGAATGACTATAAATCTCAATGTATGCCTATTGTCCTGAAGAAATTATTAATAGCAAGCACTAAAAGCTGAAAACTTTTTAATATTATGTATAAAAAAATATGTTAATCCTGCCATGCCTATTTTTTGCAGTTTAGATGAAATTATGTATAGCATCATGTGATGATCACCACTCCAAAAAGTACACAAGTATCCACCAAAGTTCCCTCATGGCTAAGTGTCTTACATTTTACATTGTGTCATGACATCTTTGCAAAGATATTGACAGTGTTATACCATTAAGAAAATTGAGAATTTGTATGAATTTGAGATGTTTGTTTTAAATTAGGTGTATACCATATTAAAATCCATTACAGAATGTCAGGATCTGATTAGATTCTGATAAACCAAGGATATTTACAATGCTATATAATCAGAAGTTAATCAATAGATTTTGAAAAGAAAAATTACTTATTGTTCGATATGTACTATAATAGTACATGGCAAAGCTTGCTCTCTCAAAGGAACAACTTATTTTTTTTTTTAATATTTAATTTTATTTTATTTTTTACTTTTTTTTGATACTTTATTTACATTTCCAATGTTTCCCCCTTTCTAGGTCTCCTCTTTGGAAACCACCTATCCCCTCCCCCTCCCTGCCTCTATGAGGGAATTCTACCTCCCATCCACCCGCCTGCCCACTCCCATATTCCTACCTTGACATTCCCCTTTACTGGGAACAACTTATTTTTAATAAAAGATTTAATCTTCCTTAGTCTTTGTTTTTGTCAACAAATAAATGTACAACAAATAAATGGTCAGCAACTTCAGATTACACTGAGGGATCAACTGTGTTCAAAAAACTTGAAATAGAACAACATTAGTTTTTATCTGATTCGTGGTACATGTTACTTTATTTTTTAATTACAAAACTAGCAAGAGACAATTTATTAATCTTCTTGGAAAGAAATTTTTGTTTTGCTTAAGAAACTGACATAGATTAAGAACTCTACTTGCAAGTCTGAAAGATAAAAGTGAAAGATTTTATGAAAGCGTGAGATGGTATCAACAGATTGTTATTAAATGAGGATCATGTGCTGACACAGCCCTCATTTAAGTGCATGGAATACATAAACAGATCTCTTCAGTAGCTGAGATTCAGCTGGGCGTTTACTTGATCATCTTGTTGCCTGTAATAAACTAGGGCTTATTCAAATGAGTGAGCTGGCACTTCTGTTTTTAAAGCTGAATTAGGACACATTTTAACTCTGGGTGAAATCACGGTGATTTCAGATAGGCTGCAGTGCCTCCAATGATGGAAAAATCCCTGATGGCACTTGAGGACATAGCTGAGGATGTTCATGCTGACTTTGAAAATTCTGCAATGGTTTGCCTGCCTATCAGGTTATCACATGCATGCTAAAGACATTTATGCTGAAATTAGATGAAATTCCATAATAATTTTGATTGAATGAAATTATATGGTCTCTTCTATTAGGTTAAGTGTAACTGGTTTTATGTGGAAGTCCTTGATCCACTTGGACTTGAGCTTTGTACAAGGAGATAGGAGTGGATCAATTTGCATTCTTCTACATGTAGACTGCCAGTTGAACCAGCACCATTTGTTGAAGATGCTGTCTTTTTTCCACTGGGCGGTTTTAGCTCCTTTGTCGAAAATCAAGTGACCATATGTGTGTGGGTTAATTTCTGGGTGCTCGGTTCTATTCCATTGATCTACCTGTCTGTCACTGTACCAATACCATGCAGTTTTTATCACTACTGCTCTGTAGTACAGCTAGAGATCAGGGATGCTGATTCCCCCAGAAGTTATTTTGTTGTTAAGGATAGCTTTTGCTATCCTGGGTTTTTTGTTGTTCCAAATGAATTTGAGAATTGCTCTTTCTAAGTCTATGAAGAATTGAGTTGGAATTCTGATGGGGATTGCATTGAATTTGTAGATTGCTTTTGGCAGGATGGCCATTTTTACTATATTAATCCTTCCAATCCATGAGCAT
>CM052711.1:89363086-89414079 GCA_028551405.1 Uromys caudimaculatus | reverse complement strand
TTTTTTCTTTAAGTTTGTTTATGTAGTGGGTTACATTGATGGATTTCCAGGTATTGAACCATCCCTGCATCCCTGGGATGAAGCCAACTTGATCATGATGAATGATCGTTTTGATGTGTTCTTGGATTCGGTTTGCAAGAATTTTATTGAGTATTTTTGCATCGATATTAACAAGGGAAATTGGTCTGAAGTTTTCTTTCTTTGTTGGGTCTTTGTGAGGTTTTGTTATCAGTGTAACTGTGGCCTCATAGAAGGAATTGGGTAGTGTTCCTTCTGTTTCTATTTTGTGGAATAGATTGAAGAGTATTGGCATTAGTTCTTCTTTGAAGGTCTGATAGAATTCTGCAGTGAACCCATCTGGTTCTGGGCTTTTTTTGGTTGGGAGACTTTTAATGACTGCCTCGATTTCCTTAGGCATTATGAGACTGTTTAGATGGTTTATCTGATCCTGACTTAACTTTGATATTTGTTATCTCTCTAGAAAATTGTCCATTTCATCTAGATTTTGCAGTTTTGTTGAGTATAGGCTTTTGTAGTAGGATCTGATGATTTTTTGAATTTCCTCAGAATCTGTTGTTATGTTTCCCTTTTCATTTCAAATTTGGTTAATTTGGAACCTGTCTCTGTGCCCTCTGGTTAGTCTCACTAGGGGTTTATCTATCTTGTTGATTTTCTCAAAGAACCAACTCTTGGTTTAGTTGATTCTTTGTATAGTTCTTTTTGTTTCTACTTGGTTGATTTCAGCCCTGAGTTTGATTATTTCCTGCCTTCTATTCCTTTTTGTTCTAGAGCATTCAGGCGTGCTGTTAAGTTGCCAGTGTATGCTCTCTTCAGTTTCTTTTTGGAGGCCTTCAAAAGTATGAGTTTTCCTCTTAACACTGCTTTCAAAGTGTCCCAAAACTTTGGGTATGTTTTATTTCATTTTCATTAAATTCTCAGAAGTCTTTGATATCTCGCTTTATTTCTTCCTTGACCAAGCTATCATAGAGTAGGGCATTGTTCAGCTTCCATGTGTATGTGGGCTTTCTGTTGTTATTGTTGCCATTGAAGTCCAGCCTTAGTGATCTGATAGGAGGCATGGGATTATTTCAATCTTCTTGTATCTGTTGAGGTTTGTTTTGTGACCTATTGTATGGTCAATTTTGGAGAAGGTACCATGAGGTGCTGAGAAGAAGGTATATCCTTTTGATTTAGGATGAAATGTTCTGTAGATATCTTTTAAATCCATTTGGTCCATAACCTCTGTTAGTTTCACTGTGTCTCTGTTTAGTTTGTGTTTCCAAGATCTGTCCGTTGATGGTAATGGGGTGTCAAAGTTGCCTACTATTATTGTGTGAGGTTCAATGTGTGCTTTGAGCTTTAGTAAAGTTTTTTTTTATTAATGTGGGTGCCCTTGCATTTGGAGCATAGATGTTCAGAATTGAGAGTTCTTCTTGGTAGATTTTTCCTTTGATGATTATCAAGTGTCCTTCCTTATCTTTTTTGATGACTTTTGGGTAAAAGTTGATTTTATCCGATATTAGAATGGCTACTCCAGCCTCCAGCCTGTTTCTTGGGACAATTTGCCTGGAAACTTGTTTTCTAGCCCTTTACTCTGAGGTAGTGTTTGTCTTTATCACGGAGATGTGTTTCTTGAATGCAGCAAAATGCTAGGTCCTCTTTATGGATCCAGTCTGTCAGTCTATGTCTTTTTATTGGGGAACTGAGTCCATTGATGTTAAGAGATATTAAGGAATAGTGATTGTTAGTTCCTGTTATTTTTGATGTTATTTTTACTTTTATGTGGCTATCTTCTTTTGAGTTTGCTGAAAGATTACTTTCTTGCTTTTTCTAAGGTGTAGTTTCCCTCTTTGAGTTGACATTTACCATCCATTATCCTTTGTAGGGCTGGGTTTGTGGAAACATATTGTGTAAATTTGGTTTTGTCATGGAATATTTTGTTTTCACCATCTATGGTATTTGAGAGTGTTGCTGGGTATAGCAGCCTGGGTTGGCATTTGTGTTCTCTTAGGGTCTGTATGAGTTCTACTCAGGATCTTCTAGCTTTCATAGTCTCTGGTGAGAAGTCAGGTGTAATTCTGATAGGTCTGCCTTTATATGTTACTTGACCTTTTTCCCTTATTGCTTTAAATATTCTTTCTTTGTTTTGTATATTTGGTGTTTTCACTATAATGTGACAGGATGAATTTCTTTTCTGGTCCAATCTGATTAGAGTTCTGTAAGCTTCTTGTGTATTTATGTTCATTTCTTTCTTTAGGTTAGGGAAGTTTTCTTCTCTAATTTTGTTGAAGATATTACTGGTCCTTTAAGTTGGGAATCTTCACTCTCTTCTATCCGTATTATCCTTAGGTTCTGTATTCTTATTGTGTCCTGGATTTCATGGAAGTTTTGGGTTAGAAGCTTTTTGCATTTTGCATTTTCTTTTACTATTGTGTCAATGTTATCTATGGTATCTTCTGCTCCTGAGATTCTCTCTTCTATTTCTTGTATTCTGTTGGTGATGCTTACATCAATAGCTCCTGATCTCTTTCCTAGGTTTTCTAACTCCAGGGTTGTCTCCCTTTGTGATTTCTTTATTGTTTCTATTTCTCTTTTCAGCTCCAGGATAGTTGTGCATTTCCTTTGTCTGTTTGATTGTGTTTTCTTGTAATTCTGCCTGTTTGATTGTGTTTTCCTGTAATTCTTTAATGGATTTTTGTGTTTCCTTTTTAAAGGCTTCTAGTTGTTTATCAGTGTTCTCTTGTATTTCTTTAAGGGTGTTACTCATTTCTTTCTCAAAGTCTTCTATGATCATCATGAGAAATGATTTTAAATCTGAGTCTTGCTTTTCTGGTGTGTTGGGGTATCCAGGGCTTGCTGTGGTGGGAGAGCTGGGTTCTGATAATGACAAGTAACCTTGGTTTCTGTTCCTTATGTTCTTCCCCTTGCCTTTTGCCATCTTGTTAACTCTGATGTTAGCTGATCTTACTCTGTCTGGTTGTGGCTTGCCCCACCTGCAGGCCTCTGTGTCAATACTCCTTGAAGACCAGCTCTCTCTGAGAGGTGTTTCAGTTTGGAGAGCTATGGCACAGCGTCAGCTCTGGGGTGCAGACAGAAATCAGAAGGATCTTGTCCCCAACTGTCCCTTGGCTCCTATGTCCTGATGGCTCTGCAAGGGTCCCTCTTGATTATGTGAGTTTGAACAGAAGTGGTGGTTTTGCCTGTGCTCAAGGGTGAGTCAGCACTCCTGGGATACCGGCTCTCTCCTGGAGCCCTGTGTTCCAGGCTGAGGTCCCCACGTACAGACCCCTCGTGGCCCAAGCAGAAGTCTCCACCCACAGATGGAAACCTGAAGGTTCAGAGGTTTCCTGTCCCCGAGTTCTCCTGAGGCCCTGTATCCCGCTGGTTCCGAGCAGGTCTTGGTGAGCAGTGTTGCTCCCCTTAACCCCACTTACAGCTTTTCCATGTTCCTGGGAGGGTAGCTTTCTCCTGGCTCTCGTTGGCTATGGACTCCTGGTGGTCCAGGCAGAGGTCTCCCAAAATATAAAATCTGATAATTAAATGAATAAATACTATCATGAGGATCAGCAATGAGTTATATCTGAGCACATCGATAATGAGGTTAAATTGAAATTAATTTGATTATTGGTCAGTGGTCTCCATGGAATCTATGAAGCATCCTGCATATTGTAAAGTCTGATGCTGCTCCATAGACATACAAGGGAGAATTACTAAATGATTGAAAAATGTTAAATTTTGTTAAATATATTTAAAATATGATATAATAAATTACATAGAGCACAATAAAACCATGCTTCTAAAATATGGGGAAAATTTTATAAGAGGCCAAAGAAGATTTTAAAGTGCATTTTCTTTTATTTCTGATTTTAGTTGTGACCATTTAGATAGAATTCCTCTGCTAACATTGTGAATTAATCCATAAGTGAAAAAAAAACAGAAGCAATGAAGTAACTTCAACTTTAAAGTAAGATGCTATAAATCTAATATATTATATACAATCAAGATGAAAAGAAAGGAAAGTACTCCTAAGAAAAATGATAATATCTGAAATCAGTGGTTCATTTCTGATAAATACTCAAATACTGCTTTTAGTTCTAAGGTATATATGTGTAGAGAGCAATTCCATACAGGAATAAGGTAATTAACTGAGCATTACAATCATAAAGTGTGGAAAAGCCTGAATGATGTCTCGAGAACAGATGAAAGTTCATTATCACCACTAGGCTGAGAATCCCAACTGGATTCCTCAATTTCTATGCTTTTTTTCTTTAAAACCATTACTAATTAAGGTTATCTTTGCACATTTTCATCTAAGTGGACATTTAGGAAATGTGAAGACATAGTCAAATTCATTATAAAATTAGAATTTTGAGCAGGTGCAATAGCTTAGAAGATAAAAGCATTTATGATGGAAAAGCATAAAAAAACCACAGCAGAAATAGAACACCTTTATGACCCAGCTCTTCTATTTAACTCCCATACACTTACACAAAGGCTTCTGTAACATGCTACAGAGATGACTTAATGAAAATGTGGTCCATATACAGTGTTATACTACTTAGAAATAAAGAAAAATGAAAGGTACAGACAAATGTTACTCTCATCCTTAGTTGGACAAGACTCACTTTCCAGTGAAAAATGGTGAACACAGAGAAAAGCTTATAGCTGCAAAACAGCTCTGTGAATAAGTGATGGAGAAGTGTTCAGCCCTAAATGAGGCCTTTGCACAATAACCTGTAAGGCTCAGAAAACCTTGGAAAAAAGTTGGAAGAAATAAAGAGCCAAAGATTGAATAGAAACTAAATGCAATCTTTTTGAGTAAGACTGAGCCTTTCCAGTGAAATTTCCAACAGGTTCAGATGTCTTCACTAGATCTATACAACAATGGCCTTAACAATAGTCAGGAGTTCAAGGGACCTCACTCCTGATAAATGAACTATTTGCTACTGATAGATTAGAGAAAGATATAACCATCATTTTCTTACATTGTTTACGCAAGGTGACTATACCACACAACTATAGTCACACAGTCCTGGTTAAACTAAATGGTTGCAAAGTAAACCCAGAAGTCATCAGTCTGTGAAAGGAAAAAGGAAAGAAATAAGAGAAAGTGCAGGAAAAGAAAAGAATGTTTTGCACAAATGTATGAAACTGTGAAAAAACAAAATTAATTAATTAAAATAAAATCATGTAAGAAGCTTCTAGAACATTTGTGATTACACAGCATAATAAGTAAGAAACACGGAGAAGATTCACAGGCATCCATATTGTTTAAGACCAGGAGATGAGACAACAAGAAGAACTTGAAGCTCTATTTCCCATCTTCTATATCCATCTACCCAGTTGGTTTCAGGAGAGTAGGTAGGCTGTCAAGTTGTTATAGTTCTTTGTTTCATTTTGGTTTTTGTTTGCTTGTTTGTGTATTTGTTTATTTGTTTTAAGCATTGCATTATAAGAAATCTCACTATTTAAGGTTTGGTTATACTTTAAAATAATCATACTGGTAATTTCAATTAAAATGTACTTTAACCAGACCATAGGGTTGCAGTTAGAAAATAATGGTAATGCTAACATCTTGGAGTTTATACTTAAAAACCCAATTTTCATAGCTATGTTTATTTTTTCTAAATGTTGAGTAAACTTACTTCAAGTAAGATGATTTTTAATTTTAAAGTGGTAAAGATTAGCATGTCTGTGAACTTTACAGGGAAAACAGTAACTTGGGAATTCCAGTAGAAAGCAATGGGTGGACATAAAATGCTTATATAGGAACGCTGTAAAAATATTCAAATTAACAGAACTCAGTGAAAGTCTTATATTAATATCTCTTTAAGTGTAAAAACTATTTTCCAGTGGGCATAAAGTGATTCATTGTACCTTGTCTCCCCATATGAAGTAAGACATAATGACATAAATTATTTGTTACTTTATATTCTTTCTATACTATCTCTCTCTTACCAGATAAGTTTGAAAATCTGTAGTATTATGTTCAAAGGTTCTCATTAGAATTGTGTTATCCATTTGTGATGGAAATCTTCCCACTTGCCTTTGTTGCTAAGCACAGAAGACATATGACCTATAAATAGTGATGATGAGATAAGGTCCATGGAGGTATAGCTGCTGGAAACAAATACCAGCTTCCCTTCTAGAGCTACATGATTTACTAAATAATGCCCACTCAACACTTATAATACCTGTAAAACTATATTAGATGTTTAGCCATACCTCTCCCCATCTTTTGAAATGTTATATACATATATTTAACAATGATATGTATCATAGTTAAATTTAGCTTAGTTTTGCTCAATAAACATCATGGTTAGTAGCTACTGTCTCAGACCACAAAGGTGTATGTAAATATCAAGTTATATATAACTTGCTTTCAAATAAAAAAGTAAGTTTGGTGAAGATTGAGTGTGAAAATAAAACTGTTGTTGAAGTTACATAATGGGAAATCATTTGAGTCAGTAGGTGGAAAGCAAGGAAGAAAGGTAAATGATTAAGGAAATTCCTAATTATGTCAAAGAACACATTCAATGGGAATGCAGGGAGTATCACACCTTTTTTAAAAAGTTGAATATTTTCTTTATTTACATTTCAAATATTATCCCCTTTCCCATTCTCCCCCACCAGAAACCCCTTCTCCCATACTCGCTCCCACTGCTTCTATGAGGGTGTTCACCCACCCACATACCCACTCCCACCTTCCTGCCCTCAAATTCCTCTGCACTAGGTTATCAAACTTTCACAGGACCAAGGGCCCCTCCTCCCATTGATGTTCAGCAAGGCCATCTTCTGCTACACATGGAGCTGAAGTCATGGGTCCCTCCATGTTTGTACTCCTTGGTTGGTGTTCTAGTCCCTAGGAGCACTGGGGTTGATTGATATTGTTGTTCTTCCTATGGGGTTGCAAACCCCTTCAGCTCCTTCAATCCTTTCTCTAATCCCTTCATTGGGGACCACATGCTTAGTTCAATAGTTGGCTGTGAGCATCTGCCTCTGTTTTTGTCAGGCTCTGGCAGAGCCTATCAGGAGACAGCTGTATCAGGCTTTTTTCAGCAAGTATATCTTACAAGACACAATCGTGTCTGGGTTTCATGACTGTATATGGGGTGGATCCCCATGTGGGGCAGTCTCTGGATGGCCTTTCCTTCTATCTCTGCTACTATTTTGGTGCATACCCTATTCTGTCAAAGGATTCTCTGATCTGTCACTTAACCTACCATTCAATTAGACATCACATTCATACATGGGTGCTTACTTCTATAAACTGTATTTACCTTCATTGTTTGGAATTAAATGTGTGTATTAAGGGTATTTCTGTATTCCAATCAGAGTAATTAAAGGTATGTGGAGTTGAACAACACCACAACTAGAAATATTTTTGTTTCAGTAAATAATATAATCTAGGGGTTCACCATTTGATCAAATATTCTGCAACAACAAGGTGAATAGAATGGTGGACTAATTAATTCATATCAATTAACAAAGTTGTTCTATATACATGTGGGAATATTCCACAACATGACTGAGAGAGTGTGGAACAGAAGGACAGAAAAAAATGAGGACAAACACAACTGAAAACAGAGAGATAAGACAGTCAGAGATAGACCATATTTCCTAAACCTGAACAAGAAAATGCTGGTGGATGATCCAGCTAAAGCAGATGTAACCTTTATACCTTGTATTGATGGAGAAATTTTGTGGCTGATATGATGGAAAACTGCCCTCCTGTGGGCTAGCATTGTCAGATGACCCCAACATTTCTAATATCGACGAGCAAAGCCCTAGAGAAAAAGTAAGTCTCAGGTAATATAGCTTTTAGATAGTCATGTACAATCTTGAGTTATGAGTCCCAGCTTGTGCATCCTAAGAATTCACAGCACAGCTATTATTCCTGACTTCTTCTTTCACACCATTGCATTCAGAATCTTTAAAGCAGTAAAGGATGGAGTAGCTGAGGCTTGAACTGAATTCTGTGTCAGAAAACAAAACAAAACAAAACAAAACAGGTCTTCAGATAATACTTTTGATTCTAAGTACCTTACCATGATTGGAAGATGTATTAATAAGAAATATTTTATTTTTCTTATTAAGAATAGGATGGCTAATCAGAAATAAGTTTGCCATTATTCTAAAATTATTCCACAATACTTACTGCTTAGTCAAATAGAAGGCTCTGAAGATTCAGATACAAAAAAAAAAAAAAAAAAAAAAAAAAAAATTGAAAAGTACATTCAAAAGGATTTAAATTAAAGTGGAATTTCAAAAAGCTTGATACATATTCCTCTGACCTGTGGATGGATAATTGCTAAAGATAAAATCTTACCCAGACAAAATACAGGCCCTTGTCCAAATAACTTGGTATTTCAGAGAGCTCACTGAGATCTGATCAGAAAGGAGAAACTGATCAGAAAAAGCACCTGATACCCTCCCTTCTCTCTTCTCATCTACATGAACTTTCAGTTGCTGAGGTTACACCCCAGACAAATTTAACTAAAAATAATAGACACAGGATTCAGATATCAGGTTTTAGATTTTTGTTATTGTTTGTTTTTGTACTTTTTGTTGTTGTAGTTGATGTAACTTCTATTTTTATATTTTTCCAGTTCCAATTAGGTTCTCACATGTAGGAAAGGCTAAACATCACCATTCTTTGGGCAATTCAGATATTTCCATCTAGTCATAAATTGAAACATGATTTTCTTCGCAAGCAAATGTTCTCAAGAACAAGCTAGAGTAGCCATTCAAATATCAAATAAAATCAACTTTCAACCAAAAGTTATCAAAAAAGATAAGGAAGGACACTGCATACTGATCAATGGAAAAATCTACCAAGATGAATTCTCAATTTTGAACATCTATGCTGCAAATGCAAGGGCACCCACATTCATAAAGGAAGCTTTACCTAAAGCTCAAAGCACACATTGCACCTCACACAATAGTAGTGGGAGACTTCAACATCGGACTCTCAGCAATGAACAGATCATGGAAACAGAAATGAAACAGAGACAGTGAAACTAACAGAAGTTATTAACCAAATGGTTCTAACAGATATTTCTAGAACATTTCATCCTAAAGCAAATATATACCTTCTTCTCAGCACCTCATGGTACTTTCTCCAAAACTGACCATATAATTGGTCACAAAACAGGCCTCAACAAATAGAAGACTGAAATAATCCCATGCATCTTATCAGATCACCATGGACTAAGGACTAAGACTTGTCTTCAATAACAATAAAAACAATGGAAAGCACACATATACATGGAAGCTGAACAGTACTCTATTCAATGAAAACTTGATCAAGGAAGAAATAAAGAGAGAAATTAAAGATGTTTTAGAATTTAATGAAAATGAAGGTACAACATACCCAAACTTATGGGATATAATGAAAGCAGTGCTAAGAGGAATACTCACATCTCTAAGGGTCTCCAAAAAAAATAAACTGGTGAGAGCTTATACTAGCAGTATGACAGCACATCTGAAAGCTTAAGAACAAAAAGAAGCTAATACACCCAAGAGGAGTTAAAGACAGGAAATAATCAAACTCAGTACTGAAATCAAATAAGTAGAAAGAAAAAGAACTATACAAAGAATCAGCAAAACTAGGAGCTGGTTCTTTGAGAAAATCAATAAGATAGATAAACCCTTAGCCAGACTAACCAGAGGGCACAGGGACAGTATCCAAATTAGTAAAATCAGAAATGAAAAGGAAGATATAACAATGAAACTATAGAAATTCAAAAAAATCATCAGATCATACTACAAAAGCTTATAATAAACAGAGTTGGAAAATCTGGAAGAAATGGACAATTTTCTAGATGGATAACAGGTACCAATATTAAAACAGAAGAAGATAAACCATCTAAACAGTCCCATAACCCCTGTAGAAATAGAAGCAATCATTTATAGTCTCCTAACAAAAATAAAGGCCAGGACCAGAAGGGTTTAATGGAGAATTCTATCCGAACTTCAAAGAGGACCTAATACTAATACTTTTCAAACTATTTCACAAAATAATAACAGAAGGAACATTACCCAATTTGTTCTACAAAGCCACAATTACGCTTATACCTAAATCACACAAAAACCAAAAAAGAAAGAGAATTTCAGTCCAATTTCCCTTATGAACATTGATGCAAAAATATTCAAACTTCTTGCCAACTGAATCCAATAACACATCAAAATGATCATTCATCATGATCAAGTAGGCTTCATCCCAGAGATGCAGAAATGGTTCAATATATGGAAATCCATCACCATAATCTACTACATAAAGATACTCAAAGAAAAAACCAAATGATCATATCATTAGATGCTGAAAAAGCATTTGACAAAATTCAGCATCCTTTCATGTTAAAAGTTTTAGAAAGATCAGGAATCAAGACCCATACCTAAACATAGAAAAGAAATATACAGCAAACCACTAGCCAACATCAAACTAAATGGAGAAAAAAAATGAAGCAATCCCCCTAAAATCAGAGACAAGACCAGGCTGCTCATTCTCTCCCTTTCTATTAAATGTAGTATTTGAAGTTTTAGCTATAGAAATTAGACAACAAAAGGAGGTCAAAATGATACAAATTGAAAGGAAGAAGCAAAATATCACTCTTTGCAGATGATATGATACTATATTTAAATGACCCCCAAAACTCCACCAGAGATCTCCTAACGGTGATAAATGACTTCAGCAAAGTGGCTGTATATAATATTAACTCAAACAAATCAGTATCCTTTCTCTACTCAAAGAATAAATAGGCTGAGAAAGAAATTAGAGAAATAACACTCTCAATAATAGTCAAAAATAATAGTAAATACCTTGGAGTAACTCTAACGAAGCAAGTAAATGATTTGTATGACAAGAACTTCGAACCTCTGAAGAAAGAAATCAAAGAAGATATAAGAAGATGGAAAGATCTCCCATGTTCAAGGATTGGCAAGAGTAATATAGGGTATATGCCAATCTTGCTGAAAGCAATATAAAAATTCTATGCTATCCCCATCATAATTCCAAATCAATCCTTCATGTAGTTAGAAAGAGAAATTTGCACATTCATTTGGAATAACAAAACACCAAGGATAGCACAAATTATTCTCCATAATAAAAGAACCTCTGGGGGAATCACCATCCCTGATGTCAAACTGTATTTGAGAGGAATAGTGATTAAAAACTTTGTGGTTTTAGTACAGAGATACGCCAAAAGATCAATGACATAGAATTGAAGACCCTGAACTGAATCCACACACCTATGGTCACTTGATCTTTGACAAAGTAGCTAAAACCATCCAGTGGAAAAAAAGACACCATTTTTAACAAATGGTGCTGGTTCAACTGGAGGTCAGCATGTAGAAAAATGCAAATTGACCCACTCTTACAAAGCTTACATGGATCAAGGACCTCCACATAAAATCAGATACACTGAAAGTTATAGATGAGAAAGTGGGGAAGAGCCTCAAACACATGGGCACAGGGGAAAATTCCCTGAACAGAACATCAATGGCTTATGCTCTAAAATCAAGAATCTACAAATGGGATGTCATAAAAGTGCAAAGCTTCTGTAAGGCAAAAGACACTCTCAATTGGAAAGACTGCAACCAACAGATTAGGGACTGATCTTTACCAATCCTATATCCCATAGAAGGCTAATATTCAATATATACAAAGAACTCAAGATGTTAGACTCAATTAATCCTGTTAAAAAATGGGGTACAGAGCAAAACAAAGAATTTTCAACTGAGGAATATTGAGTGGCTGAGAAGCACCTAAAAAAATGTTCAACATCTTTAGTCATCATGGAAATGCAAATCGAAAGAACCTTGAGTTTCCACCTCACACTAGTCAGAATGGCACTCACTGATAAGTGGATATTACTCTAAAATCTCTGAATACTCAAGACATAATTCACAGACCACATGAATCTCAAGAAGAAGGAAGACCAAAGTATGGGGTGCCTCGGTTCTTCTTAGAAGGGGGAACAAAATACATATGGGAGCAAATATGGAGACAAAGTTTAGAGCAGAGAGTGAAGTAAAGGCCATCCAGAGACTGTCCCACCTGGGGATTCATCCCATATACAGTCACTAAGACTGTATACTATTGTGGATGCCAAGAAATGCTTGCTGAAAGGTGCCTGATATAGCTGTCTCCTGAGAGGCCCTGCCAGAGACGTACAAATCCAGAGGCTTTTGTTTGCAGCCAACCATTAGACTGAGTGAGTTAGAGAAAGGATTGAAGGGGCTGAAGGGGCTTGAAATAGGAAGAACAACAATATCAACCAAGCAGACCACCCAGAACTTCCAGAGAGTAAGCCACCAAACAAGGAGTAAATTTTGCTCCAGCTGCATATCTAGCAGTGGATGGCCCTGTCAGGCATCAGTGGGAGGAGAGATCCTTGGTCCTGTGAAAGCTTGATAGATTCCCCAATGTAGAAGGGTTGATGTCAGGGAGGCAGGAGTGGGTGGGTGGGTCAAGGACTACCCTCATAGAAACAGGGGGAGGGAAGATGGGATAGAAAGTTTCTGGGAAGAGGGGAAACTGGGAAAGGGGATATCATTTTAAATGTAAATAAAATATGCAATAGAAATAAATAAATAAAGCTGCTGAAAGAAATTACAAAAAAAGCAAAAGAAGAAAAAAAGTAAAAAAAGAAACATGGTTTTCTGCACCTCCATCATAACCTCTGTGCTAGGATGTATTCAGGGGTTCTACTGTTCCCTGCTAGATAATTGGAGGTGGTATTAATAAAACTGTCTTAGTCAGGGTTTCTATTCCTGCACAAACATCATGACCAAGAAGCAAGTTGGGGAGGAAAGGATTTATTCATCTTATACCTCCACGTTGCTGTTCATCACCAAAGGAAGCCAGGACTGGCACTAAGCAGGTCAGGAAGCAGGAGCTGATGCTGAGGCCATAGAGGGATGTTACTTAACTGGCTTGCTTCTCCTGGCTTGCTCAGCTGGCTTTCTTATAGAGCCCGAACTACCAACTCACAGACTGTACCACCCATAAGGGGCACTTCCCCCTTGATCACTAATAGAGAAAATACCTTACAGCTGGATATCATGGAGGCATTTTCTCAACTGAAACTCCTTTTTCAGTGATAACTAGAGCTTGTGTCAAATTGACACAAAACCAGCCAGTACAAAAACTAATAAATAAAGGACCTTATAAATATGAATCTGGGAGGGACTAATCATGGTCTTGTATTTTCTGACTTTGGCAGGCTTTAGTTAATAAAGTATTCATTTAGACAGAAATTCAATGGGAAAAAACAAATGGAAGAGCAACAGAGAGAGTTTTGTTCATTTTTATTGAATTAGTTTTACCTAATTGATTAGTGGTTTAATTATCTGAGTATTCAAGAATGAATAAAACTAAGTAACTTTAGAAACCTCTGATTTTTTTTATTATTTATTTATTTATTTATTTATTTATTTATTTATTTACACTCCAGATTTTATCCCACGCTTCATCCACACTCTGACTGATCCACATCCTATACCTCCTCCCCAGTCCCTGTCTCCTCAAGGATGTCCCCACCCCCCATGACACCTAACCTCTTAATTCCCTTAGACCTCCAGTCTCTTGAGGCTTAGGTGGATCATCTCTGATTGAACGCAGGCCTAGCTGTCCTCTGCTGTATATGTGTTGGGGCCCTCATATCAACTGGTACATACTGCCGAGTTGGTGGTCCAGTATATGAGAGATTTTGAGGGTCCAGATTAATTGAGACTGCTGGTCCTTCTACAGGGTGGCCCTTCTCCTCAGCTTTTACCAGCCTTTCCCTAATTCAACCACAGGGTGGTCAGCAGCTTCTGTCCATTGGTTGAGTGCAAATATTTGCATCTGACTCTTTCAGCTGCTTGTTAGGTCTTCCAGAGTGTGTTCATGATAGGTCCCTTTTTATGAGGGCTCCATAGCCTCAGTAACAGTGTCAGTCCTTGGGATCTCCACTTAGGCTGGATCCCACTTTGGGACTGTCGCTGGACCTTCTTTTCTGCAGTCTCCTCTCAAGTGCCATTCCTGCATTTCTTTCATACAGGAATAATTATGGGTCTTAGTTTTGAATATGGGACTCTGTAAGTTCCCTCTCCCTGCTGTCAGGCATTTCATCTAAAGTCACTCTCTTTAAGTCCTCAGGGTCATTCACTTCCCAGGTCTCTGGTACATTCTGGAGGGTCCCCCCAACTTCCTACCTCCTGAGGTTGCCTGTTTCCATTCTTTCTGCTGGCCCTCAGGGCTTCATTCCTGTTCCCTCACCCAATACCAGATCAGGTTCCCCTGTCCACCCCCACCTTTCATCCATTTTCCCTCCCATATACCTTCCTCCCACCACATATGTGATTGCTTTCTTCTCCCTCCCAAGTGAGAGTGAGGTGTCCTCACTTGGGCCCTTCAGCTTGTTGAACTTTTTGAGTTCTGTCGACTGTATCTTGGGTATTCTGTCCTTTTTTTTTTTTTTTTTCTTTTGGCTAATATCCACTTATTAGTGAGTACATACCACACATTTCCTTTTGGTTCTGAGTTACCCCACTCAGGATGATATTTTCTCTTTCCCTCCATTTGCCTGCAAAACTCAGGATGTCCTGGATCTTAATAGCTAAATAGTATTCCATTGTGTAAATGAATAATATTTATTTATTAATAGAATTTATTTATTCTGTATCAATTTGTTGTTGTTGTTGTTGTTGTTGTTGTTGTTGTTGTTGTTGTTGTTGGACATCTGGGTTGTTTCCAGCTTTTGGCTATCACAAATAAGGCCACTATGAACATAGTGGAACAAATGCCACTATGGCATAGTGGGGTATCTTTTGGGTATATTCCCAAGAGTAGTATTGCTGTGTCTTCAGGGAGATCTATTTCCAATTTTCTGAGAAACCTCCAGATTGATTTCCTGAGAGGATATAGCAATTTGCAGTCTCACCAGCAATGGAGGAGTGATCCTCTTTCTCCACATAATCACCAACATGTGTTGTACCTGAGGTTTTGATCTTAGCCATTCTTATTGGGGTAAGGTGGAATCTCAGGGTCATTTTGATTTGTATTTCTCTGATTACTAAGACTTAGGAAATTTCTTTAGATGCTTCTTAGCCATTCAAGATTCCTCTGTTGTGAATTCTCAGTTTAGTTCTATACTCTATTTATTGACTCAGTTGTTTGGTCTTGTGGTGATTAGCTTCTTGAGTTCTTTATATATTTTGGATATTAGTCCTCTATTGGATGTGGGGTTAGTGAAGAATTTTTCCCCAATCTGTAAGTTGCCGATTTGCCCTATTAACTATGTCTTTTGCCTTACAGAAGATTTCCAGTTTCACGAGGTTCCATTTATCAATTCTTGATCTTAGAGCATGAGCCACTGAAATTCTGTTTAGAAAATTTCCCCCTGTGCCAATGAGTTCAAGGATATTTCTCACTTCTTCTTCTATTAGATTGAGTGTATCTGGTTTTATGTTTAGGCCCTTTATCCAATTGAAATTGATCTTTGTGCAAGGTAACAAATATGAATCTATTTTTATTTTCCTACATACAGACAGGCACCATTAACTGAAGATCCTGTCTTTTTTCCAAAGATCAAGTGTCTGTAAGTGTATGGTTTTATATCTGGGTTTTCAATTCTATTTCATTGAACAATTTGTCTGTCTTTGTACCAATACCATGCAGTTTTTATCATTATTTCTCTGTAATAAATCATAAGGTCAGAGATGCTGATTCTCCCAGCCATTCTTTTACTCTTAAAACTTGTTTTCACTATTATGGGGTTTTTCCTTTCCAGATGAATTTCAGAATTGCTCTTTCCATGACTTTGAAGAATTGTGTTGCGATTTTGATGGGTATTGCATTGAATCTGTAGATTGCCTTTGGTAGGATGGGCATTTTTCCTATGTTAATTCTGTCAATCCATGAGCATGGGAGATCTCTCCATTTTCTGAGATCTTTGAATTCTTTCTTGAGAGACTTGAAGTTGTTGTCATACAGCTCTTCCACTTGCCTGATTAGAGTTACCCCAAGATATCTTTTATTATTTGTGGCAATGATAAAGGGAGTTGTTTCCCTAATTTCTTTCTCAGCCTGTTTATCATTTGTATAATGAACACTACTGATTTATTTGAGTTAATATTATATATGGTCTCTATGCTGAAGTTGTTTATCAGCTCTGGAATTTCTCTGGTAAAATTTTGGGTTCACTTATATATACTATCATCTCCTCTGCAAATAGTGATACCTTTATTTCTTCTTTGCCAATTTATAACCTCTTGATATCTTTTTGTTGTCTGATTGTTCTATCTAGCACTTTGAGTACTATATGGAATAGATATGGGGAGAGTGGGCTTCCTTGTCCCTGAATTTAGTGAGATTGCTTCAAGGTTCTCTTCATTTAATTTGATACTGGCTGTTTGCTTGCTGTAAAGTGCTTTTATTATGTTTAGGAATAGGCCTTGAATTCCTGATTTCTTCACTTTTTTTAACATAAAGGGGTACTGTATTTCGTCAAATGATTTTTCTGCATCTAAGAAGATGATCAAGTGATTTTTTTGATTTTTTTTTATATAGAGGATTAATTTAATGGATTTGCTTATATTGAACCAACCTGCTATCCCTGGGATGAAGCTTATTTGATCATGTTGAATGATGGTTTTGATGTGTTCTTGGATTCGATTTGCAAGAATTTTATTGATTATTTTTGCATCAATTTTCATAAGCAAGATTGGTCTGAAGTTTTCTTTTTGGGTTGGGTCCTTGTATGGTTTAGGTAATTGGAGTAATTGTGACTTTATAGAATGAGTTTGTTAGTGTTTCTTCTGTTTCTATTTTATGGAATAGTTTGAGGAATATTATTATCAGGTCTTCTTTGAAGGTCCTGTAGAATTCTGCACTAAATTTATCTGGCCCAGGGCTTTTTTATTGTTGTTGGGCAATTTTTAATGATTTCTTCTATTTCCTTGTCTGATATGGGCCTTTTAAGATAGTTTATCTGATCTTGATTTAACTTTGGTATGTAGTATCTGTCTGGAAACAATCCATTTCATCTAGATTTTCCACTTTTGTTGAGTATAGGCTTTTATAGTAGGATATGATGATTTTTGGAATTCCCTTCATTTCTGTTTTTATGTATCCCGTTTTATTTTTGATTTTGTTAATTTGGATACTGCCCTTTAGTTAGTTTGGCTAGGGGTTTATCTATCTTGTTGATTCTCTCAAAGAACCAGGTTTCAGTTTTGTTGATTCTTTGTAATTTTTTTTCTTTGTTTCTATTTGGTTGATTTTGACCCATAGTTTGACTATGTCCTGCTATCTTTTTGTTCTAGACCTCTCAGGTATAAGGTTAAGTTGTTAGTGTAAAATCTCTCCAGTTATTTTTTTTTAATCAGGGAACTTAGTGCTATGAATTTTCCTCTTAGCACTGCATTCATTGTGTCCCATACGTTTGGGTATGCTGCACCTTCATTTTCATTAAACTTTAAAACGTTTTTAATTGCTTTCTTTATTTCTTCCTTGACCAACTTATCATCCAGTGGAGAGTTGTTCAGTTTTCACGTGTTGGTGGGCTTTCTGTTATTTTTGCTGTTATTGAAGACCAGCCTTAGGCCATGGTGATCTGTTAGGATGCATGGAATATTTCAATCTTCTTGTATCAGTTGAGGGTTACTTTGTGATCAGTTATATAGTTGGTTTTGGAGAAGATAACATGAGGTGCTGAGAATAAGGTGTATTATTTTGTTTTAGGATGAAATGTTCTGTAGATATCTGTTAAATCCATTTGGTTCATAACCTCTCTTAGTTTCACTGTGTCTCTGTTCAGTTTCTGTTTCGATGACCTTTCCATTGGTGGGAGTGGTGTGCTGAAGTCTTCCACTATTATTGTTTGTGGTTCAATGTGTGTTTTGAGATTTAGTAAAGTTTCTTTTATGAATGAGGGTGCCCCTGAATTTGGGCTATAGATGTTCAGAATTGATACTTTCTCTTGGTGGATTTTACCCTTGATAAATATGAAGTGTCCTTCTTCATTATGCTTGATATCTTTTGGTTGAATGTCTATTTTTTGGATATTAGAATGGCATCTCCAGCTTGTTTTCTGGGACCATTTGCTTGGAAGACCTTTTTCCATCCTTTTACTCTGAGATAATGCTGTCTTTGTTATTGTGGTGTGATTCTTGTATGCAGCAAAATGCTGGATCCTGTTTGAGTATCCAGTCTGTTAGCTTATGTCTTTTTATAGTGATTTGAGTCCATTAATATTGAGAGATATTAAAGAGAGATTATGGTTGGTTCTTAATACGATTGTTTTTTAAGGTGGCTTTATGTGCTTGTGGTTCTCTTCTTTGGCTTTGTTGTGAGATGCTTAAAATCTTGTCCTTTCTTTGATGCAGGTACCTTCCTTGTGTTCGAGTTTTTCTTTTAGGATCCTCTGTAGGGCTTGATTGGTACATAGATACTGTTTGAATTTGGTTTTGTCCTGGAATATTTTGCTTTCTCCATCTAAGTTGCTTGAGAGTTTTGTTGGTTATAATAGTGTGGGCTGACATTTGTGTTCTGCTAGAGTCTGCATGACCTCTGATCTGGCTCTTCTGGTTCTGTAGTCTCTGTTGAGAAGTCTGGTGTAAATCTGATATGTCTACCTTTGTAGGTTACTTGTCCCTTTCCCTTGCTGCTTTTAATATTCTTTGTTTTGTGTATTTAGTGTTTTGATTATTATGTGACTATAGGATTTTCTTTTCTGGTCCCATTTATTTGGTGTTCTATCGGCTTCATGTACCTTTATGGTCATCTTTGTCTTTAGCTTGGGGAAGTTTTCTTCTATGATTTTGTTGAAGGCAATTTCAAGTCCTTTGAACTGGGAATCTTCATTCTTCTCAATTTCTGATTATTCTTATGTTTTGTCTTTTCACTGTGTTCTGAATTTCCTGGATGCTTTGGGTTAGGAGATTTTTATGTTTTGAATATTCTTTGACAGTTGTGTCAATCTCTTTAAGGGTATCTTCTACACCTGATATTCTCTGTTCTATCTCTTGTATTCTGTTGGTGATACTTACATCTGTAATTCCTGACCTCTTTCCAAGGTTTTCCATTTCCAGGTTTGCCTCCATTTGTATTTTCTTTATTGTTTCTACTTCCACTTTTAGGTGTTGGATTTCTTTATTCAACTCCTTCACCTGTTTACCTGTGTTTTCCTGTATGTCTTTCAGTGAGTTATTTATATTCTCCTTAGTGGACTCTTTTATCTTCATGAGATTGGATTTTAGGTCAGACTCCTGATTTTCAGATGTGATGCTGTATTCAGGGCTTGCTGTTTTGGGAGAACTATGTTCTGATGATGCCCACATATTTTGGCTTATGTTGCTTATGGTCTTAAGCTTGACTTTTGGCATGTGGATATCCCCGGTATTTGTTAGCCTGGGTGACTACCTGAAGTCGGCCTCTTTTGTCCCTGGGTTGCTTTGGGTCTCCTGCTAGGCCTGTGGACCTGACTATAGCAGACCACCTGTAGGAACTTCCAGCTGGGTGCTCTTCAGAGGGGCAGAGAAGCTGTTGATCTGTTGCCTTTGCTGCAGTCAATCTCCTGAGAGGCCTTCAGACTATTGGGTCTTAAGTGGAGCAATCAAACTGTTGTCCAACTGTTCTGAGTGCAGCTGATCCTCAACTGCTCTGAGTGTAGTGTACCCTCTAGGATGGGTCTGCCCAAGTAGAAAGGAGCAGGCTGACTTCTTATATTCTCGATATGAAAAAATATGGCTCTTTATGATGGTCAATTTACTTTATATATAATATCTTGCTTTATAGTTAAGAGCTTTGTGGAACTCATGAACATTCATTTCTATATTGAAGAAATACTTAAAGAAGATTCACTTTTTTTTTTATTGTCAAATTTGGTGATAACTGTGGAACTAGCAATTGGCACCAGATGAATCTATGTGTTGACATAGGTCTTAGCAAAGTCATCCTTAAGATGTAACATAGGATATTTAAAACATTATTGTAATTAGTAAATTTCTTTGCTATTATTTGAATTTGAAGTACCACACAAAATTTCTATGATTTCCAGTCCAGCCCACTACTGAAGGTCGTGAAAACTTTAGGAAATGCAGACAAGTCAAAAGGGACTTGTGAGGGTAATTGAGAGCATGTTCTTGAAGGATATAATAAAATACTACCCCCCTCATCTCTGCCTTCCTGGCTACCAGATTTATCCAATCTGTTATCCCATGATATATGTGCAACTGTAGACCTAAAGCAGTATGGGCAAATGGCCATCGACAAAACCCTATAAAACCTAAGCCATAAAAATATATTTCATTCATAGAAGTTGTTTATCTAAATGGAAATGTAATATCTGTTTTAACACAAAAGTGATTCTTTCGAACCTGGAATAATAGATGTTACATAGACGACCCTCTCATATGACAGTAGCACCCAGAAGAGTCTGATAAAAATTAAAGTTAATATGTCAAAGAATTTCACATTAACATATATGAAACATTGCTATAAATGCTAATGGTTATAACTGTGTTGTTACGTCTTTTTCAATAGATGTTTATTATTGTGTTATTTACTGGCTTTTTGCTATGAAGAAAAACTGTGATCAATGCAGACTGTAAATGGAATCATTTAATTGGGCACTTGCTTACATTTTCATAGGGTTAGTCCATGGCCATTACAGCAGACAGTGTTGCATCAGGCATGTTTCTGGTATAGTCACTGAGATATTTCATCCTGAACCTCAAGCAGGAGTCAGAGAAAGATGTATACTGGGCCCAGGTAGGAATTTGGAACCTGAAAGTTCATCCTCAAGTACCTCCTCAACAAGGCTATACCTCTTAATGCTTCCTAAGTAATCCACAACTAGTGACCAAGAATTCAAATACAGGAGACTATAAAGGCTATAGTTATTCACCCCCCCCAAAAAAAAGTCTAATGATTTTTTTGATATAAAGGAGTGGAAAATCTATTGAAATATTTTCTTTTATTATAGATTAACCATACCTAATCATGAATCTATAGTTATACCTATATTTTGTACTATCTTAAAATAGTTTTCTTTCCAGTTGTGAGACAAAAACAAAAACAAATGACAAAAAAGTGCACAACACTTTGTGATGGTTTGTATATGCTTGGGTCAGAGAGTGGCACTATTAGGTGCTGTAGCCTTGTTGTGGTAGGTGTGTCACTGTTGGTGTGGGCTTTAGTATCCTAGTCATAGTGGCCTGGAAGTCAGTCTTCCACTAACAGCCTTCAGATGAAGATGTAGAACTCTCAGATCTGCCTGTACTCTGCCTGACTAGTTGCTGCCATGCTCTCCACTTGATGATAATGGACTGAAGCTCTGAATCTGTAAGCCAGTCCAATTAAAAGTTGTCCTTTATAAAACTTGCCTTGGTCATCGTGTTTGTTCACTGCAGTAAAATCCTAAGTTTAGCTTTTATAAGAATACATGTCTATTTAAAGGACATTGTACACAGTTTACTCATGACACTCAGTTTCAATGAGCACAGACTACAAGCTACTTTTCCTAGGAGTATTCTCACTTCCATCATTGTATACTTAATCTATGTTTGTCATTCAAAATCACTGTTAGGTCATCATTTTCTTCTTTTTTAAACTATCTTAATTTGGATAAAATTGAAAGAAAAATTAAAAATTAAAAATGACTAGCTAAGTTTGAACTTGATATTATTAACAATTTTGTTAAAGAAAACTTATATAAAGACATATTATAAAAGATGCCTCAAATATTACATGAAATACACTCAGAGATGTAACAAAAATCCATCAGTTTTGGGTCTGGAAAAGTAGCTCTGGTGTCCTTGCTTAGATTCCAGCAACAGATAAAACTGAGTGTGTTTTTGTAAATTGGTGACTCCAGTAACTCCATGGTGGGAGCAGAATGACAAATCAACAGTCTTCCTCACACACAGAGTCAATTTGAGGTATTCAGAGGAACAAAGGCCTCTTCTCCCATTGATTCGAGAAAAAACTATCTTCTGCTACACATGTGCCTGGTGCTGTGGGTTCCTCTTTGGTTGGTGGTTTAGTCCCTGGGAGTTCTGGGAGGGGGGTGTCTGGCTTTGAAAATGTCACCTTAGTAACTTTGGAAAATTGAACCATACCCCTCAGCACATAGGCACACCTCCCCTCCTGAAAGAGATAGGTTAGAGAGCATGTATACTGGAAGTGAGGTGCTCATCAAGCCCTTACTACCTCATTCTCTAAAGACCAATCACTTTAAAAGTCACACTGTTCTGTCAATCACATTGTGCCTAATGGTTGCTGCTTTAAAAACTGTATAAAAGCTCACCAAACAGGCTGCATCTGGTTGTTCTCTCCCTCCTTTGTTTGCAGGGTGACCCCAGCATGCTGGAACAATAAATTCCTCTTGCTTTTTGCATCAATCACTGACTCTAAAGTGTTCACTCAGGGGTCTCTGGTAAGCAAAGGCTCACCAGAGTCTTACATTTGGTGCATTGGCAGAGAGGAAACCTCCTGTGGGGACACACTGGAGGGGCCTGGAAGATACTTCAGGCCTCCCAGGAAGGGGTTGAAAGAGCTCTGCTCCTTTTAGGAAGAGCAAGACAGTATTGGTGGGAACCCAAGTCTTGCTATATCCTGGTTTATCTGGCTCCGGCTGTACTGACAGGGGCACCCGGTTTGTTTCAGTGGCCAAGTAACTCTGTTCAGTGTCTGTGGAAGAGACAAACTCTGTAAATGTGCCTGTGGCCCATGGAATGGGTGAACTGTGTGTGGATTGTCTTTCTCTGTGTTTGTTGGTGTTGGTATTATGTTCGATATTCTTGGACTTGGACTGATGACATTTTTGGACATTAGACAGACTTAATCTACCCAGTTAAACATCCTAGTTAATTAACCACTAGAGGGAAGTTAGGAAAAGAGAAGAACAAGTTAGTTACTCTCTGTTCCTCTGAATGGCCCACTTTTGGAGTAGGGTGGCCACCCGTAGGGACCTTTGACTTGCAGGTGATCAAAGCAATAGAGGAGAGAGTTACTTGAAAAAATATAGTGGAGGACAACCCCCCCCCCCCATAGATAAAAACCTTTCTTTCCCCAAGACTTCACAGGTTCTGGTCATCAGGAAGAAGGAAGCATGGGAAGAGAGATATGGACCTGTGAAGAAGTCAATCCTCCAAGACCCTTCAACAGTGGAGCTGTTACTCCAAAACCCTTCTCCTCCATATCCCCCTACCCTGGCCCCCATGGTGCTACCAGTGCCAGCAAGGGTCCCAGAATCGTTAGCCCATATGGGATCAGAGCTGTTGTATCCCCCTTAACTGGAGGGAACAATGGGAGGAGACCCCTAATATCCAGGTGCTGCCATGGAGACCCAAAGTCTGAGAGTCACCTCCCCTAATACCACAGTGGCTTTCCCACTGAGGGCATAAGGGACTCTATATAAGGGCAATGAGGCTATGCAATTTTGGCTCTTCTCTTTTGCCGACTTGTACAACTAGAAACCCCAACACCCCTTACAACTTTCAGATAATCCCATTGAGATTCTTATTTACTCATCAGCCCATGTGGTATGATATCATGAGAGTGCTCTTCACAACTGAAGAGCAAGAGAGGATAATGCAGGAAGCCAGAAAGAATACACCCTCAGACATGAGGGTACCATCGATTGACAAGGCTGTCCTGACAATGGGCTTTCCCTGACTAGACCTGACTGGGACTTAAATATGGCAGAAGGTAAGGGGCACCTGAAGGTCCATCACCAGACTCCATTGGCAGACCTCAAGGGGGCCTCATGATGACCCACAAATCTGACCAAGGTACACAAGGTTAAGCAGGGACCAGATGAGTCCCCGGCAGCCATTCTAGAGTGTGTTCTGTCAGTATACAACCTATGACCCCAGCTGTGAATAGCACAAAGCTAGTATAGATATCAAGAGAAAGCTTCAGAGGCTAGAAAAGACTTTCAGGATAAGTCATTGAGGGATTTAGTGCAGGTCGCTGAGAAAGTCTGCCATAACTGGGAGACAGAAAAAGAGAAAGGGAGAAAAGTGACAGTGAAGGAATCTACAAAGCGTCCTGACTCTCAGGTTAGAGGATGAATAAAAGTTGTTTGAGACATCAGACAGGGCACCCAAGGACGTAGACTGGTGGCTCAAGGCCTTTCCCCCGCTCTGGGCTGAGAGGGCAGTGATGGGAAGAGCCACCAACCAGCCCCCCATCCATGTGGAGCTCAGAGTCCAAGCCGCCCCAGTGTCTGTGCTCCAATATCCAATGTTGAGGGAGGCCCAGGATGAAATCAGGCTCCGCTTTACCAGGCTCCTAGAACAAGGTATCCTGCAGAAGTGCCAGTTGTCTTGGAATACTCCCCTCCTGCCTTTGAAGAAACCTCGGACCCAAGACTAAGCAGGACTTTCTAGAGGGGACCAAATGCCTCCTGGAGGAGCTGGGAGGTTTGGGATACAGAACCTCAGCCAAGAAGGCCCAAATCTGCCAGAGAAAAGTAAGTTATTTGGGCTACGTGCTGAAAGAAGGAGGGTGCTGGCTCCACAATGCTCAAAAGGAGACCATGCTGTGGTGTTCATTCGGGGGGTCTCTAGTAAGCTAAGGCTCATCAGAGTCTTACCGTTGCTTACTATTGTTGTTTTTCCTATGGAGTTGCAACCCACTTCAGCTCCTTCATTTCTTTCTCTATTGGGGTCCCTGTGCTCAGTCCAATGGTTAGCTTGGAGCATCTGCCTCTGTATTGGTCAGACTCTGGCAGAGCCTCTCAGGAGACAGCTATATCAGGCTCCTGTCAGCAAGCATTTCTTGGCATATACAATGGTATCTGTATTTGTTGTCTGTATACAGGTTGGTTCCCCAGATGGAGCAATCTCTGGATGCCCTTTCATTCAGTCTGCTCCACAGTTTTTTTCCTGTATTTCCTTTAGACAGGAGGAATTCTGGGTTAGGAATTGGAGATGAGTGGGTGGCCCCATCCCCCAAACAAGGGACATGCCTAACCTCTGGATATGGTTTCTACAGGTTTTCCCTCCCCTTTGTAGGGTATTTCAGCTAATCTCATTCCCATTGGGTCATGGGAGCCTCTTGCTTTCCTGAGACTTGCTGGTAGCTACCCCCAGTTCCCCATCTCCCATTGATGCATACCTCTGTACAAATCCCTGACCCCTGGTATATCATCCTCAATTTCTCCCTTCCACACCTGATCCTGCCTCCTTTTTTCTACCTATTCCCCACTTCCTCCTAAGTCTCTCCCACCCTCTACCTCCTGTGAGTATTTTGTTCCCCCTTCTAAGAAGGACTGAAGCCTCCATGCTTTGATCTTCCTTTTTTTGAGCTTCATATGGTCTGTGAATTGTACCTTGGATATTCCCATCTTTTGGGCTAATATCCACTTATCAGTGAGTGCATACCATGTGTGTTCTTTTGTAGCTGGGATACTTCACTCAGAATGATATTTTCTAGTTCCATCCAGTAGCCTGTGATTTTCATGAAGTCATTGTTTTTAATAACTGGTTTCTGTTACTTAGGTTCTTGTACTTGCCTCTTGCCATCTGGTTATCTCTGGTGCTAGTTGGTCTTGCTGTCTCTGACTGGAGCTTGTCCCTCTTGTGAGCCTATGAGCCTGTGATCTTAGGTGTGTCAGCACTCCTGGGAGATCAGGTCTCTTCAGGCAGGAATTGGGTGTGGACAGTTGTGTTACAGGGTTTTCTCCAAGTCACTGATGGAAACCTGAATGATCTTGTCCCTGGCTGCTTCAAGGTTCCTGTGCCCTGTCAGCTCCTGGTGGGACAGTTATTGGAAAAAAAGTGGTGGTCTCACCTGTGAACTTAGAAATGATAGTACTCTTGGGATACTAGCTCTCTCTGGGCAGGATTTGTATATGTAGAGCTGTGGCACATCCTTAGCTCTGGGGCCCAGATGGATACCAGAAGGGGACCTTACTGTTTTCAATAGCTTCCGCTGGCTTTGAGTGCACAGCTCCATGAATTCTGCTCTTATAGTTGTAAGCTAATGTACCACATTCATGTGCCCTTTCAGCATCCCTTTCCCCTGTCTTGCTGTTTCCCTCCATTCCTCTGTTCTTCCTATTCTTCCTCCTTTCCTAATACTTTCTTCTTCATTTGAGCTGGAACACACACACACACACACACACACACACACACACACACATGCCACACACTTCGTTACTTCTTGAGAATTAACATAAGTATATGGAATATAAAAATCCTTTTATGCTATGTCTTAAATTTTTAGCCCTCTTAAGAAACAATAATGAGTTTCAACAACGTCAGATTAGGACAAAAAATATGAAGGATCATTGATCACAGGTAGGCAAGCTTGCAGTGCATAATTCCCCAAACAGGCTGAGTCACTTAATTACTGGTTCAATACAAGGTTAATTATTCTCATCAACTGCCACAATTGCTGTAGTCTTCTATGAGGCAATATTAACAGAAGACTAATCGAGCAGAGCTTGAGATTCTTATTATGTGTTCCAAGAAAGGAATCTAGTATGGGAGGCTTTGTTAGAGTACAGTTAAATGCTGACTTACCACAGTAGCCTAGCCAGATCAGCTGATCTAATACTGAAATAGTACATATCAAAATGTCTGAGATTCCTCATACTTTATATCTGTTTGCAATACTCTGTTGGATGAAATGCAAATAACTCTCAATCAAGATAATATGAGAAATTACTTTAAATTGCTTCCTAATGAATCTGAACCTGTTAAAAAGAATTTATATATTATCTTTTGAATATTTTGAACCACAACCCTTTAAAACACTGGTTTTCAAACTTCCTAACTCTGTGACCCTTTAATATTGTGTTATGATGACCCCCAACCATACAATTATTGTTGTCCCTACTTCATATATATGTAATTTTGCTACTGTCATAAATGGTAGTATAAACATTTATGGAGATAGAGGTTTGACAAAGGGGTTGCACAGGTTGAGAGCAGCTGCTTTTAAAACAGCTAGTGCATGTTAACATACTAGAAGGAAAAACCCTTTTTATTGTGGAAAATAAATATGATCAGTTCAAAATGAAGGGCTTTGCTTTATAGAATGAAATAATGTACAAATTTTAAATTTATCCAAACAAAAACACAGTTTATACCTCAAGGGGATGAAGAGTTTAGGTTGGAACTATGTGTGAGCATAGCCCAAAACCCCAATCCTGTTTTTCTCAAATGTCATGTCCCATCATTGAAGTGGTTACATTTCATAAATTACAGAGAAAAGCAAGTCAGAAGTCAAAGTGGTTACCAGATATATTGTTGGGAGCACAAGTAGACCTGTCATAACAGAACAGAGAAATCTCTTATAGGTTTTTATGACAGTTGATCACATTTTTAGCTTTTGGATTGGTGAAAGCAAGTGGCATGCTAAGAATATATTGTAATATTTGAGATTGACCCGAATATGAGTCTGACTCATGTGTGATCAATACATGTCTTTCAAGGTATCTAAATATAGTCTTAGATAATTTGACCCTGGTGATTTCCAATTTTGTACTCCATAATAATCTTCAAGTTGAGCCATTTTACACAATAACATCTCTATTATAGGCCAAGCCACTCTCCCAGTTCCATCTTCCTTTCCCTCTCTTTTTATATTCACAAGTGTGACAAATAACTAGAAACTTGGGGTTCTTGAGATGGCTCAAAACAAGCCTATTTGGGTTTAATTTTCAGGAAACATGAAGAAGGCAGAATCAACTCCAGAGAATTGTCTTCTGTGTATTTAAAGGCCATGTTGTACACACACACACACACACACACACACACACACACACACACACACACGCACAGAGAGAGAGAGAGAGAGAGAGAGAGAGAGAGAGAGAGAATTGTCTTAGGTATATTTGACAGCCATGTTGAGCATATAGAAACACACACATATATACACACAAACACACACATATACATACACACATATCCATGCACATAAACATACACAGACACATACAAACATACTCATATACATGAGTAATACATAATAAAAAATAAATACTTAAAAATAATTTGAGACAAAATGTGAAAAGAAGAAAGAGAAATGGTACCTTTCTTTAATAAGTAGGAAAGGATCACATGTTCAGAATAATTGAGATGTCTTGTTTAAGAAGTTAGTATTTCCCAAGTATGTCTGTGTTTCATTCATAACAATGTAGAAAAAGATGTAAGTAATAACAGAAAAAATTATCAGGCAATTCATTTTAGAAGCACATATATGATCATTTGTAAAACTATTTTATGCAATGGTAGACATTTAATAAGAGATTGTATATTTTTCTAGTTAATGACAACCTTATTTTCTTTATGGAATGTGTACTATTTTTCTGTTTGAAATTTTGCCCTTTAAAAGGGAACTTACAGTTTTCTTTTTCTATATACATAAACATAGATATAGATATGTATTTCCCAATTTGTACAATTCCTTGATAAAGTCATTGAATGACTATACCATACACTTTATAATATGTTGTAGAACACAACTTAGTACCTCCTTCTATAATCCAGTGTTTTTCCAGATGTTGATAGCCTTTCTGTGAAAAAACCCATGATCTCTCATGTTTTATAGATATAGACTTTCCTACTGGAAGCTCCACTTACATGCCAAATGGGCCTCTTTGGTCCATCCTGTCCAAAGAACTTCTTGTGGTAATCATAGCCTTACTTCAGAAATTTGTTATGCATCAAGACTTCAGCCCTCCTCCCGAATATGCTTTCTGTAGGGAGCAGTGTTAAAGTTTTTTTTTTTAATCTTACCTTATATCATTTATTAACAAATTTGTCATATTTGCCTTTGCGATATGTAACTTTTCTCTAAATCAATCTACCCTCATCTTCACAAGTTCTGCTGAACCTGCTGGAGAAAAATTAGCACATTTTTATCTGATGGCTATTTATATTTCTTTATAAAAAATAGGGCGTGGGGCAGTCATAAGATCCCTGTGTGTATCTGGCCAGATGTCCACAGTAGCTGAATATAATTCTGCCCTATTTGCAGATTATTTGGAAGACTGGACTAGGTGGAGAGAAACAAGAAGAGTTGTCTCCATTTATACAGCCACAATGGGGAGCTTTCATATTTGCTGGGTCAGGATTTTTCTAGTGTATCGAATTAGACTTAAATATATTTTTACCATTGAATATTTACCTATACCTATGTATGTAATTACACAAAACTCTCTGGTTCCTTCTGTGTGAATTTTGATGGGATCCCATGTCAGTTTGCTCTTGGGACATTAGGAGGGAGGCTAGAAGTTTTTAACATATCTCCTAGAGGAATGATTTTAATGGCCTGCAAAAGTACAATTAGGCCGCATGCATCTATGTTGCAATTGTATATTCTTCTGTAGGACTCCATGTGATCCTTAGCTGGATGAGCAGGCTGTATGCCAACCTTATATTCCTTCAGGCTTTGATTACTACTACTACTCTTCGTGAAATTCTTCCTCTGCTTCCTCCCACACCCCCTTTCTCTCTCTATTTATTTAAAGCAAAAAGTGTCTTTTTATATGGCAAAATAGGTTCTTCAAAATCTCTTTACCATGACATGAATGTCTTACAATATACTGAGTATTCTAAGCCTTGTTGTTGTTGTTGCTGTTGTTGTTTTTTTCTGTGCCAAATTTATGATGTTTGTAAAATGCACCAAGAGCAATCTGTAGAGAATACTTGCTTTCTGATAATTCATAATGGATTAGTCCTTCATATTATCCCAGTGTCTACTGAAATGTCACCCTGTTAAGGAAGAATTTTCTTGAGCAACTCATCTAAATGAATTTACTCTTACCAACGTCAAACATTTATACCAGAAAATGTTGACCTGGATAAGAAGATGAATATTATAATAGGAGTAAACTTAGGTCTCATGGGCTTTACCCAGTGCATTTTGGCCTATTTATTGTAATTTTTCTTTGTTCTGCTCCAACCCTACACTAACAATGGCAGGCAATTGAGTAAAGCTGGCATTAGGAAAAGTGGTCCTCCCTTGAGAAGAGCAAATGAATTGAAGTAGTTATTGGGAGGATTGGCATGGGAGAAACAGAATGGAGAAGTGTTGTAATTAAAATGCATTCTCAATAATAAACAGAAAGAATGTAGGAAAGAGACACCAGCACTTTCACTCTTAATATAAAAAAAGTTTATAGAGTTCTGTACAACTGGATAAAAGAAGTATTACTGGCCACAATTGCTTACTAACTGTCTTTGTCAGAAGAAAATTTAAGGTTTATCTTTGACATCTTGTAATTTTATAATCTGGAGCAAAGATCTAAGATCTACTATTAGCCCTTAAATACCTAGAGGCAAGTCAGGTTTGATATTTATATTAAGTGGTGGTTTCCAGGTTATTATAAAAGAAGACTGGCATAGAAGGTAAAACTTTAAAAATTAAACAGGGTTTTAAAAAAATATATAAATGTAAAAGGAACTGAACAATTTTTCTAATGTAGTCTCATAAAAATGAGATCTGGAGGCTTGAGTCACACACACACACACAAAAAGAAAATTCTGCTCAAGTGTCCTTGGGCAGAGAGCCAAATTCTGCCTGTTTCACCATCATTTGCCTCTTAAATCATCTGTTGATGTACATTTAATTTTTTGAATTTTGTTTTTATTTTATCTTTGTTCATAGACCCTCGTCTATATGATGTAGATCCCTATCACTAGAATCTAGACATATTCCTATCAACATTAGGCAAATATTTAATAACTTTTACATTAATTAATAATGGTAACAATTTTCTTATTAGAAACAACTTGAGATCAGAATATATGAAATATTAAGATCCTTTACAATGTATATCAGAATGTAGTTAAACTTAATTGGAAATTTTGTGGCTACAAAAGTGAACAAAAGTGCTGGAATACAATGTTCTCACACTCTGTAGTTACAAAATATACCACATGAGATAAAGGTAACATTGCTAAATACACTGTCCTTTCCTTCAATACCTGGAAATCCAAATCTTGTCATTTTAAACAATGCGGTTGCTAAGAGAATCTAGACCTGTTTACATTGAATCTCTAAAGAAGTAAGAAAACTCGGTGATAAAGTTGCATTTCTGTTGTTTGCCCAAGCTAATGTGACAGAATATTTTTCTCTCTGCCATTGTTTTCTTTTCATTGGTTTATATTATTAACTATTTTTGGAGAAAGGTAAAAATATTTCCAAAAAAGATGAAACCATAAGAGTATGCATATGTGTGTGTGTGTGTGTGTGTGTGTGTGTGTGTGTGTGTGTGTGTGTGTGTATGTGTGTGTGTGTGTGCTGTATGAAATTTTTCCTGTGAGGCAATGCATCTTCTAGTTTTGCTTTAGAATTTCATGACTTCTGAACACAGGAGTCCTCAGTGGATTTTAATTCTTTGGGGAACCTTTGTTTTAACAACCTTATAACAATGTAGAGGAGCACATATTTCTCTCTCTGGAATATTTTCTCTTTCTTTAGTCATCATTTTTTCCTTTTTTTTTTTGATATTTACTTTATTTACATTTCAAATGTTTTCCCCTATGGAAACCACCAATCCCATCCCCCCTCCCCCTGCCTCTATGAGTTTACTCACCCCCCCAGTCCTCCCACCCACTTTCATCTTCCCCTCCTAGCATTCCCCTACACTGGGACATCTAACACTCTGAGGCCCAAGTGCCTCTCCTCTCCTGATGGTCAACAAGGCCCTCCTCTGCCACATATGTGGCCAGTACCATGTGTATTCTTTGGTTGATGGTTCAGTCTCTGGGAGCTCCAAGGGGGTCTGGCCAGTTGACACTGTTGCTCCAACTATGGGGCTTCAAACCCTCTCAGCTCCTTCAGTCCCTTCTCCAACTTCTCCATCTGGAACCCTATGCTCAGTCCAACGGTTGGCTAAGAGCATCTGTCTCTATATTTGTCATGCTCTGCCTGAGCCTCTATGGAGACAGCTTATCATGCTTCCATCAGCAAGCCTTTCCCAGCATCCACAAGAACATCTGGGTTTGTTTGCTATATATGGGATGTATCTGCAGATAGGGCAGTCTCTGGATAGCCTTTTCTTGAAACTCTGCTCCATACTTTGTCTCGATATTTCCTCCTGTGAGTATATTGTTCACCCTTCTAAGAAACACTGAAGCCTCCATATGTTGGCCTTCCTTCTTCTTAGGCTTCATATGGTCTGTGAATTGAATCTTGGGTATTCCTTCTCTGGAAAACACTTTGACAGATTCTCAGAAAATTGAGGACTCAGCTATACCACTCCTGGACAAATACCCAGAAGACCCTTCAACAAATAATAAGGACACATACTCCATTATGTTCATAGCAACCATATTTATAACAGCCAGAAGCTGGAAACCACCCAGATGTCCCTCAAAAGAGGAATGGATACAGAAAATGTGGTACATTTACACAATGGAATACTACTCAGCTACTAAAAACAATGACTTCATAAACTTGATAAAACCATCCTGAGTGAGATAACTCAGTCACAAAAAAACAAACACGGTATGTACTCATTGATAAGTGGATATTAGCCCAAAAGTTTGGAATATTCTCCAGTCATATTAATGTTTCGTTAGTTTATGAACCAATCAGGCAGAAACAGTGAAATGTAGCAACTCTCTCACATGTTAATGTTCAGTAAGGAAAGCGCCCCAGTAAAGAAGAATAAGAGGGTCAGTGAGCTGATTGTGAAGTATGTCAAGTTCTTCCAAACTTTCTAATCCCCAAAGTACAACTTTTGGGAGAAAAAGGGTCAGGAACCTATTTATAAAATGTCCCTGTTTGGCTCACTTGAGGTTCATAGAATTATGCTCTTGGACATTTTCAGTACTAGCCACGATAGTCCCTGGCTTTCCAACAAGGCAATAGCAACAAAGCATGGTTACATTAGCATCTAATTTAGGTTATACTGAAACTTAAGTCAGGGGATATTCATAGACATATAATTTGGCATTTTCTACCTTTTGAGTTTTCCTGATTAGGTTATATCTTCTGTTATCTAAATATTTATTTCAATTTTTGTAAAATATTATTTTGCATATATAAAGATTTACATTTCAACTGTCCTTGTTTAGGAGGTTGTGGGTACCTAGATATGAGTGTAGGTGGACAATTACAGCAGATACATTGGATCTCCCTGGGATCTGGAATGCCAGGTGATTTGAAGCTTCTTGACAAGGGTGCTTAGAATCAAACTTGTGTATTCTGCAAGAGCAAAATACACTTTTAACCTCTGAGCCATCTTTCTACCTTTTTTGTTTCCCACACTGCAGTACTGCATGGGAAAGAAGTAAACAAAATCCTTCAAATGTATAGCAAAATGTCATTGTCTAAAAATAACCAAAAATTGATGAGCACATGGGCCTGGTCTACTGGTCACACAGAGAGCGTTTTTCCATTAGTATTGAAATTCTTCTCATGGGGGCAGGAGTTTCCAGCTGTTGTTTTTAATATTTGAAAATTTCAAACATGTGCACAATGGTATATAATGATCATAAATATCATTCTATGCCCATCCCTTCTTCAGCTCATCAAATATGTCACTCTACTAACACTGTCTGATCTCATCTCATCTTTTTGGTCACCAACTAATTCTAGTCACCTCTCCCAGTAGCTATTAACTGCCAATCGCTTCAGTGAGTAGTGACCCAAGATTACTTCTTCTATCAAAAGAGGAATGTAGACTAGTTTGAATCCTGTGTTGCTTTACTAGCTATAACTGCTGTGAGTTCATTAGTGTGACATCTATATCCATGAAGGAAAACAGAATTTCCCGGAATTCCCTATGCATTCTCCATTAAATTCTTTCTGGATACTCTTCTGTGAAGTTTACTGAACTTTATGAAAATTGGGGGTAGGGTACCTGACAAAAATGTTCTATTTAGAGCTAAATACCTAGCCTCTACTTCTCAGCACATTGACTGGTTTTGCAGCTCTGCACTTACTGCTGCCCACTAAATAACGGAGATTCTCTGAAAAGAGCTGAGGGCAATACAAGTTGCCTTAGTCAGGGTTTCTATTCTTGCACAAAACATCATGACCAAGAAGCAAATTGAGGAGGAAAGGGTTTATTCAGTTTATACTCCAACATTGCTGTTCATCACCAGTGAAAATCAGGACAGGAACTCACATAGGGTAGGAACTTGGAGGCAGGATTGCATGTCAAAGCCATACAGGAATGCTGCTTACTGGCTTTCTTCCTCTGGCTTGCTCAGCTTTCTTTCTTATTGGACCCAGAATTACCAGCCCAGGAATGTCTTCACCGACAGTGGGTCCCCCCACCCTTGATCATTATTTGAGAAAATTTCTTACAGCTGGATATCTTGGAGTAATTTCCTCAAGGGAGGCTTCTTTCTCTGTGATAACTCCAGCTTGTGTCAAGTTGACACACAAAACCAGACAGTATACCAGTATTTGGCTCTAATATAAAACATTTGAAAACATAATGATTTAGGAATATAACAACAGCAGTTTGTTTCCATGGGCTCTATCCATTGTGACACAGACTTTAAATTCAAAATTAAATTCTCCCCTTTTAATTTGCAGGTACTTATGAAATTTTATATCCCTGTGTCAGCTCATACCTCATTTCAAAAGTGCTTTACTTGTTTAGTGTACAGTTTCTAGAAATAGTCTATACATACTTTGAGATCTGAACAAATACATAAAGACCAAATATGTATTCATATTCATGGCATTGTATATGTCTCTCTACATATGATCTTGTTGATGGAAATTTAAATGTTAAATTTTTTTTTGAATGAGTTTGTGAATTCTCAATTATTTGTTGTTACTTACAGAAATTGAAGAAATCCCTGTTGACTGTCTGTCTCTTGCCATCTAACTGTGATAGGGACATTTAGACATCTTTATGGCCAATTTGCTATACCCATTAGGATACTTATGTTTACTTTCTTAAGAGCACTTCAACCAGAACTCTGATATCTTAAGTTTCTATTGCTTAAACTAATATGAGGCAATTCCGTGTCAGACTCATATCCTTTCAATCAAGTCTTAACCAAGGCCACCTACCAATACACTTTCAATCATTATGATAACATCCTTATTAAGGCAACTTTAATGTAATGATAGGTTCTTTGCCTTGCCAGGAAGCATAGATGACAGCATAGTATATAGGATCACAACTAACAACTACACCTTTGACTATTTTTTTTAGATCATATTACATTTGGTTTTTAATCACTGTATTTGCGAAAAACCATCTTCATATTTTAATTCAAGTTTGTAGAATATCAGCTTAGTATATCTAATTCTTGTTTTTGCCAGAATATTTAATGCTCACAAATATTCCTTTTAAAATTATTTACAACTATTTAACACTACACTATATCTACCATCACCAAACACTAGCATTTATATATATAGATAGCATATATGTATGCCATTTCAAACCAAAGAACAGCCTGAGAAGCCTCAGAATAGAAGGTACTCTGCCAAATGTGCACTTTACATCCTGGCCAAGTAGCAGTATCTTTGCCCCCTTCCAGATCATGCATCATCTGCATATTTTCATAATTACTAAACTACAAATTATTTGGTAGGAAATGATATCCAATAGGACTTCAAGCAAGCAAGCAAACAAACAAACACAAAAGCAGGACTAGAGAGATTGCTTAGTATTCTTCAAGCAGAACTGGGTTGAAGTACCAACATTCATTTATCTGTTAACAACTGCCTGTAATTCCAAGTCAAGAGGTCTAACACCATTTACTAGCTTCTATGGGTACTGTATGTACACAATGCACAGAACAAAATGAAGATAAAGTAATCACACATAAAAAATAAAAAGAGATAAAATCTAAAACAATCAATTTCTCATCTTGATAATTATATACATACACATATTATATATCTTGCTGCCAAACTCTTTACCCTGTATTATTTAGAATAATGATCTGACTTATGAACGTTTGTCTTGTCTCTACACATTTGTAGTACAGGATACCTGGCCATGGAGGTGGGGAAGAGCTATGAGAGCTCCAAGAGAAAAGAACCAACACAGAGATGTATATTGTTGAATTAATGGAAAATTGAGACTCTCCATTGGATCAATATACACAGAAAGGCAAAATAATCCCTTTGCATTTCTGAACTATAGCATGTGGTTAGATTAGGCAGAAAGAGGATTTCAAGCAAGGTACCATTATCATCCTTCACGGATAAAAATCCTGATATTTTTGAGGCTCATCAGAATCAAGGACAAATAAGATGAGAAAGGAAGTTTGGCACTAGGTATGAAGGCACCAAGTACCTTGTCTACTCTTCTGTCTGTACAAAAGATAAAAATAAAAAATTTGCTGGGATGCTCCCATCTTAACGCTAAGTAAACACACGGAGTTATGCCATGTCTGAAACTACAAATGAACATACAAAGTTCCTTACAATTGACATAAATTAAGGCCTTTTGTAATATAGAAATAATAAAATTGATGAATAACAAACACTAAGGATTGACAAGCAGCTCCAATTTGAACAGTGATAAAAGCATGAACTACAGATAGACATGAGAAGAACAGCTAGGACCTGGCACATGCAAGACTCTCAGATTAATCTTGAAAACCATTCACATATATAAGTGGATAAATAAATAGCAAAATAAGAAGCAAAACAAATAATTATGATTATTTTAGGCATAAACATTTGTACTGGGGGACAAAATGAGTATATAAAGGACTCAGTAAAATGTTAATAGTATTCTTTCTTCTTTGATATGAAAACCTAGAATCATCAGTCTTTGGTTTGTTTGCCTAGAGTAGAGAAGTAGTTAAGTCATTATTTATAATAGTGATAGAAATTACTTTTTGCAGTTTAATATAGAATATTACAATATAGTATATGTGTAGGAATACTTATGAGGAATTAACTGCAGGATGTTATTTTTGCTTTTAATCTTAAAGACTCTAAAGAAGAAAGAAAAACATTCATTATATTCTTTGTGAAGTAACACCTTACTTTGCCATGTACAAGTGCTAGGTACTGAAAAGGAATATATTAGAAAGAAAAGCACTTTTATTCCAGATTACCAATAAGATGAAATTAATGTTATTTATTGAATATAAAATACATGTGATATTTGTATAATAAAGAACTTTGTAAAGAATACAGTAAAGATCTCTAAATAATACATAAAGAGAACTTGATTAAAATGTGTGGCAAATGGCAATAGATATGAAAAATACAGTTGTTTCTAAAGTAAGTAATTGTAATGAGATCTGAAATAAGCAAATTTAAATTATGGCTATAATTCAAAAAACTTTGAGAACTATAAATCCTATACCATGATTTTTTTTTTTATTTTAAAACTGATTTATACCAAGGCCTAGGCAAAAGTCATATTTTTAATGCTGTGCTCTCAAGGACACCAAAATTCTGTCTTTGGTATGCTTATTCCTTATAACCTTGGGACTGCATTTGGTTCTTTTCTATGTTTTGGGTATTGCAGAAGATAATATATATATATATATATATATATATATATATATATATATATATATACACACACACACACACACACACACACACATATAGATATACATATATGTATATATGTATGTGTGTGTGTGTATATATATATATATATGTGTGTGTATGTGATTCTTTACCTTAAAATTTCAATGCTTTTAATAAAACAAATATTTGATTGAAAGCATAGAAATGTAGTATGCATGAGAAATGTTTCTTATAGGATCAATATTCAAACACTTGGTCCGTCTGTTGTGCAGCTGTTGGGAGAGATTATTGAATCTTCTGAAGTTGAAGTCTTGACCGTTCTCCTGAAAAATACTCTGAGTGGCCTTTGAGGATATATTGCCACACTTCACTTCTTATTTACAATGAAAAATATGCTCTCTCTGCTTTCTGCTTTGCCTTCCTGCTGCCATGACTTCATCACTATTACAAAATATGCTCCTAAAACCATAAGCTTAAATAAGTGTTTCCTTCTTAGGCAGCCATGGTCATGGTATTCCATCGTAGCAACAGAAAACCAATGTATATGGTCATGTCTTTTTTGTGGTGATGATCTGTTAAACTATAGGATTCTTACAGTATAACCTAAAGCCCTGATTATGAATTCACTGTGACTTGTAGGCACAGCTGCTGAGTGGGTTACCTTCCAAGTGCTTGAGCTATACAGGAAGCTTTGTTGAATAAAGGCAAAGAAGTTTCAGATGACAAACATTCCTAGCAATCTATACAGAAAACTAAATAAATATTGCAAATATTGTTTTGTTATAACTTTTTACTCTCTTTTACTTTTGCTCCATCATAGAAGAAAATAAAACACTTCAAGATCATTTGGGAGTCATTTCTGATACTATATATTGATATATATGTTGTACACTGTTTAACTGAACTTTTCCAAATAGATGGCTATTTGATAGTGATTTATGCCTTAACCAGGACTTAGCATTACTGTCATCCTGAGAAAGCATACACTTATGTGTGATGAATTGCTATGTATAACAGATCTGTCATAGGACTTTGTACATGCTGCGCAAGTGCTCTACAACTGAGATCAAACCCTACTTTGAAAAGAATCACATTTAAAATTGAGTTAACTGATTAATATTTTAATATCAAAATAATCCCAAAGTTCTGTAGTAAAATGCTTTTTGTCTAGCATCGAAGGAGATTCCAGCCTTGAGCAGGGCACTCACACTCAAAATCCCATTTCATATCACTAAGAGTTTCTCCTTCTTTTTCACAAGTTGTCTGAGGAAATATGACTGCCAAGATATCATTTCCCTCTTGGACATATTTATAACAAAGAATGAGCTCAAAAATGGCATGGTTATTCAAAATGATAAATCACCATTTATGAAAATGTTTATGAAAATGTCAAGTTCTTTTCTGGGGATGGTGGTTATGTATATAACAGTATTCACAGACTAGTTGGCTGTTCATATCTACCTTGTGTCTCTTGAGAAACATTGGAATGATGCCTACATACATTAAAAACAACTGTGAAAACAGTCAAATGCATTTGCATAGTCTCATCTTTCTCTTAAGAATTGAAAGCTAAACAGCATTCTCAACAGAAGAATCTCAAATTGCAAAGAAGCACTTAAAGAAATGTTCAATATTCTTGGTTATCAGGGAAATGCAAATCAAAAAGACCTTGACATTTTACCAATCAGAATGATTAAGATCAAAAACTCAAGTGACAGCACATGCTGGCAAGAATGTGGAGAAAGAGGATCAGTTCTCCATTGCTAGTGGGATTGCAAACTGGCACAACCATTCTGGAAATCAATCTGGTGGTTCCTCAGAAAATTGGAAATAATTCTACCTGAAGGCCCAGTTAAACCACTCCAGGGCATATAGTCAAAAGATGCTGTTCTATACCCCAAGGACATGTGCTCCACTATGTTCATAGCAACTTTATTTAAAGTAGCCAGAAGATAGATATAACCCAAATATTATTCAACTGAAGAATGGATACAGAAAATGTGCTTCATTTACACAATGGAGTACTATTCAGCTATTAAAAATATAGACATCATGAATTTTGCAGTCAAATGGCTGGATCTGGAAAATATCATCCTAAGTGAGATATGGATAAGTTGATATTAGTCAAAAAGCACAGAGTGGCCATGATACACCCCACAGACCATATGAAGTTTAACAAAAAGTAAGGTCCAAGTAAGAATCCATCAGAGCTCCAGAAACTAAGCCACAAACCATAGAGCAAATGTGGTCTGGTCTTTGGCCCTATATGTAGGAAAGAACAGCTTTGTCTAGTGAAAAAGGTTGAACCTAACCCTGTAGAAACTTGATGCCCCAGGGAAAGTGATGCTGGAGGGGGGTGAGAAGGAAGGATGGAGGAGTACCCTCTCAGAAGGAAAAGGGAGAGGCAGGGGTGGATAACTCTAGGTGGGGGGAGCAAGAAGGTAGTTAACATATGGAATGTAAATCAATAAATATTTTAATATTAAAACATAAAATCATTTTTCAAAATGAATCTAAAGTGTTTTTTGTCATGAAAGAAAGGTGGTGGGGATATTTGTTTTAATTTTCCTGCACCCCAAAAACTAATAATTCCAACTATTTCAGAACTGTAAACAAGAAAAGGATAGGGGTATTTGTGGTGTGAGGTTGTATGGGAGAAGTGTCTGTTGTTGTTGTGTTATTTTATTTGTTTTGACTCTGTAAATATCTTATTTAATTGTTTTGCATTGCTTTATTTTTACCTGGCAGATTCATGATAAGAGAGAAACCTGGATAGATTTACTTCATCACTTTAATGGTTATGAAATTATGTAAAGTGCCAATGGGAGAAACAAGAAGGCTAACATCCCTGAGAATGCAAAACTAATCAAAGAAAGGCATCCTTTGTAGATGTGATGTGGTCTTTCTCTAAACAGTGAAGGCAGTGTGTGTTTTTCAGTGTCAACATTTGAGATTGTGCACTTACTGGTAGTTTAAAAAGTTATATATTGTGAAATGATTTGAGCGAATGAAGAATGTTTGGACTTCTAATTTCTTAATACCAACATGCTCTGAACAAAGCAAAAACCATAGCTTTGTTTTACTCATTGTATAGGAGAAACCATCAAACTTGCATTTTTAAAAGTAAAATATGATTGTCTTAATTAAATGGAAGTACTCTTTTAGCAAAGCTTCATGCATTCATAATATTCTGTGAAGATTTTATTAATATTTCATTCTGTTTTCCCTTTAAACTGTGCAGCACAATAGATAAATTACCTAATAAGGATTTACTTGACAGAATAGGAATACAGAATATGGTATTTTATACAAGCTGAAAAACCAACAATTCAGATATAATTTAGAGAGAAGGGGCTACATGTAAGAACTTACACAGCAGATTAAGGATAGTAGAATTTTTCTAGAGACCAGTACATATTATATCTTGGGAAATTTTTTTTGTTGTTGTTTTTTCCTGAATCTCATAATGAAGGTCTGTTCATTCCAGATACAATAATGAAGTTGATGGATGAAGGAGTAGCTGTGTAAACAGAAAATTTCAAGGCGAGTAGCATTTAGCTTGTAGCATTGATATTGCTATCTACTTTCCTATTTTTATTTTATTTTTTGCTTAAAGTTAGAATTAGTAGCAAAGTTAGAGAAGAACAACTTAAAATATACAGTTTGTCTAGAAATGCTTGTGTTTTGTTATGGAAAAGAAAGGAAAGTTTTCTGAAGGCATTTGTACCATATAAAGAAGGGCATTTTTCACCAGAACAATAGAAAGGATAACTTAATTGCATCTCAAGAAATGTCCAGATCTTAGGGACAGGCTCAAGGTTATAAAATAATGTACTCATCTGAAAGTCTTTCCATAAGAGGAGAAAACTACTTCAGGGTATCTGCCATAGAAGAACCCACATAGTAAAATTTCTTACCCAGGATCTACTTCACTTGGATACATTACACAAGGATACTCAGCTTGCCTCAGCTACATTTGAAATGAGTCCGATTATTTCATAAGCTTACAGCAGTCCTTTGCATCTTAAATCTGACTTTTTTTTTTTCAGAAATGTGAAATGCAAAAAAAAAAAACAAAAACAAAAACGTGGACCATGGAGAATTCTATCCAGATTTACAGGAAAGCATAGGAGGTCAACGTGTGACATGATCAGTTCTCAGCAGGAAATGTCTGAAAAGGCAATATTTGATGCATTGACGATGAAGCTAAGGGGAGGGTGAGACTCTGGGATAATAGAGATGACAGAAATGTGAAACATCTGCTGAGAACCATTGCTGGCAACACATGGATGCAGCAGACGAGAGTTGCTTCAAAGGTCATTGATACAGCATTGCTACTGTCTGTGCTCATGAAGTTTATATCAAAATCCTCTGGGTGTTGGGCTAGGAGCTACGTGATGTAATAAAAATCCTAATGTGTTTCAACCTTCCTTTGGTTTGACTTCTCCTTGGTAGTCTCCTGTTAGTCCATTTTAGAGAGGCAACAATTAATCTGTAAAAGTATGTTACCAAAGTCTGTAACATTTTGAGAAATCACAACTAAGTGTCTGCTTTCAGTTTCAAAGCAAAATTTCAGATTTTTTCCTTTTTTTCTCTTTTTTAAAATAGATTTATTTATTTATTTATTTATTTATTTATTTATTTATTTATTTATTTATTTATATTTCAAATACTATGCCCTTTCCAGGTTTCCACTCAGGAAGCCCCCTATCCTATCCTTCTCCCCCTGCTTCTATGAGGGTGCTCCCCCACCCACCCATACATTCCTATCTCCCCGCCCTGGCATTCCCCTACACAGGGGCATCAAGCATTCACAGGACAAAGGGAATCTTCTCCCATTGATGCCTAAGGCCCTCCTCTGCTACATATGCTGCTGAAGCTATGTGTCCCTCCATGGGTACTCTTTGGTTGATGGTCTAGTCCCTGAGAGCTCTGGGGTATCTGGTTCGTTGATATTGTTGTTCTTCTTATGGGGTTTGCAAACACCTTCAGAACCTTCAGTCCTTTCTCTAACTCCTCCATTGGAAACCTTGTGCTCAGTTCAATTGTTGGCTATCAACATCTGCCTCTGTATTTGTCACTCTCTGAAAGATGTCTGTTCCTGCTGAAATGGTTATCATGTGTTATATTTTCCAAGTATAATTTTGTTTTCTGAAAGAGCATCTCCAGTTCATAACTATTAGTAGCTGTTCCTTATTCTTTTGTACTCTGAAATTTATTTTAGCATACACCATTGTGTGGTGTAAAAGGGTTCTGCAAATAAAGCATGAGAAAAGGTATGTTAATAAATGGTTCTGAATAACAATTTCAGTCCTATATGTTGCCTTTCTATCTAAGTGAACTAAAGCTCAGGAAGACAACAGCCCTTGACTCCTTCATCTTTTCTTCCAATGCATACATACTTAAATAATACTTTGACTTATACAAATTTGGGCCAGGTATTTGCTTTATTTGACAAAATGCCATTTATTATATGAATTCTTTAACATGAAAATAATCAGTTTAAACCTTAATATAAACTACAGGATGTACAGTGGAAAAAATTTTGGCTCTGTACCACATAACCATTTAAAAAGACTGTGAAGCTAAAGTAAAGTTCTGCAGTCATATGCAAACTTCTTTGAAATATCGTTGTACAGTGCCTATTGAAGTGCAGAATATGTAAGGCAATTAAGAATAATGACTGATTATATTTGAAGTATCAAAAGGTAAACTGCACTGGACTCATAATTTATTGTGTGTGATTACAAGAATATTCAGTCTACGCCAGGACACTATATATAAATGATTCAAACAAAAATTTTAATTTAAAATATAATAAGCATTTTAGATTAACCATAATTAAAGTAACTGCAGAAAAACTTTCTCTTCTTAATTAGGTATTTGCAAATTCCTAGTTTCTGGTAAAAGAAATGACCACTGATTACTGCTATCCTTTTCAAGGGTGTATTTTCTCCATTAAATTGATCCTATTTGTAATCATTCAAAGTCCAATGAGTACTAAGTTAAGTAAGAATTTGGTTTGAAAGATGATAGAAAATTAAATACTGTCACTGCCACAGTCATAGATTTATTGATCATATGGAATTTAATACAAATGTTGTTAGACTAAAGGAAAAATTTTTCATCATTCCTCAATATGTGGATGTTATTCCTATTAGAACATGTGTTGACTACAAATTGAGATGAAAAACAGTCTGCGTAATGGTCTTAAGTACAAAGTTAGAGAATTAATAAGTTGCATATAAGGAGAAATCTAACTTACTTTTGGGTGAGTAGGTGTTTAATTCATTATATTTCTAGGTAGATGTGTGTGTGCGTGTGTGTTTGTGTGTGTGTGTGTGTAAGTATTTTCATGTAAACATATCCTATATTATCATATACTGAAGAAAATATGCTATAAATACACATATGAATATAATATGTGCATATCTATGTGGGACCATGAAAGATAACTTGTTCCCTGGTTGAGCTAAGGATTGAAGCCCCAGAAATCCTGAAGGAACAGTAAGTGCTTCACCTGGTTCCCAGGCACAAGACCCCTGACACTAGCTTCAGCCCACCATAGATGTATGTCCATCAGTCATGAAAGGGCAATGCCCCAAGCCCTTCACATGTAGAGAACCTCTGGTCATGTATGCTCAAGACAGAGCTCCATTTAAATGAGGCACCTAAGGTCCTGGAAGGCTTAGCCAATAAGCTTTCCTTTCCAGACATTCCTCCCTGCAAACAGTATGTAACCTCAGGCCCAACCTGAGAAGTGGGGTATGGTTTTACTCATCCACATCCTGCCATGGCAATAAATGTCTTAAAACCATGCACTATCCCACCATTGCCACCACCAATCTGTTGGGGAACCCTGGAGAAGGCCTTTGTCTACGGAGCCTTTCATGTAATCTCCAGTAGATGGCCTCTCTGTGTTCCCAGAGATGACTGCCACGGAGCCAAGCTCAAGCCCACCAAGCCAAGGACTTACCCCCTCCCACCCCACCCCTGCAGAACCAGCCAGAGCTCCCCCCTTTCCCCCTGGCTCTGGGCTAGATCCAGCCTGCAGAACCCCACTCTATTCTCAGCTCTTCTGTGGCTTCCAGTGGCACCTGGTTGTGTGAAAGCCTGAGAACCAGACAGTCCTGCCCTCATTTCATGCCCAAGGATCCCCCAAACCAGCTCCCACTGTCCTGCACCTAAGACTGTGCTTTCCCACCCCTGGAGCAGTGTCTCAACAGAATGGGGTAAGCACAGTCACTTCCCTTGTCCTGCCTCCCTAAGCAGCCAAGCCCTGTGACTGAGTAGACACAGGACCCCATAACCCTACATATGAACATTCATGTCACACACACAAACACACACACACGCACGCACACACACACACACACACACACACACACACACACACGCACACACACACTTATTTAATCACAGCATTATTTAAAATATTGCCTAAGAATCTGGAAGAATGTATGCCTGCTTCTGCTTCTGATTAATATTTTGAATTTTAAAGGTTTATTATACTTGTGAAGAAGTAACAGTGGCAGAAACAATTTTAAATAATCTGCCTTGGGAGCCTGGTGGGATCTTCAGACAGAGAAGGAAAAAATATATTTGATTAAGGTCATGCCAAGATTAACTCCACGTCTGTGAAAGTGAGCCAAGGGATGCTTAATACCCACACAAAACAGACAGAATCTTGGTTTTATGGTTTCACCTGAAAGACCCTCACATACTTTCCTTGATAATTAATTTACCCCAGGAAGAATGAAGGTTAATACAGCTGGGATTTGAGAGAGAGCGTTTTACATTCTTCAACTGCATACTCAGAAGAACTCTGTATGTTCATGTATTTTCATTGTAAGCCATACATTTTCACTTAATCACAGTAATTATGTTGCTCTCCTTGCTTTCATCTCCTTGTCCCCTTCTTTTCTTCCCTTTTCTTTACTGTGTTTTTTCTCTCTCCACTAATGTTTGTGTGTTTTCTTCCTTCCATTCTTCCTTACTCCCTCCTTCCCTTTGTCTCACTCTGTCTCATTCTCCTTTCCTTACTTCTAGCTTCCTCTCATCTTACATTCTGGTATCACCCTTTCATTACTTTATGGCTATACTAAGCTAATAATTCTGAAAATATTCCTGATTTTTCAATTTACGTGAATATATTAGCTTTAGTTCATTTTAATTTTAAATTAGGTAGTTACTGCTTGTTTGGCTATAGGAAAAAATATTCACTAATTCTCTAATTAGATATTTATGCAGATTATAATAGAAATTTTAGGGTTTAAAACACCACTAAGGTTTAAGCCTGAATAATGTGTCCCAAGACTGGCAATAAACTTTCACACTCAAAAAAATGTGTTTTAGTATTAGTAAAAGTACCCCAACAACAAGTAATATAGAACTCAAGTGTCCACTTATTTTGGAAAAAGACCTTCAGCTGTTTGTCTTTAGTGTATTTTACTATAAAAGGACTAATTATCCTTTTTTCTTTTTTCTTTTCTTTTCTTTTCTTTTCTTTTCTTTTCTTTTCTTTTCTTTTCTTTTGGTTTTTGGAAACAGGGTTTCTCTGTGTAGCCCTGGCTTTCCAGGAACTCTGTAGACCAGGCTGGACTCGGACTAAGAAATCCACCTGCCTCTGCCTCCCAAGCGCTGGGATTAAAGGTGTGCGCCACCACTGCCAGGCTAATTAGCCTTTCTTATAACTAATGTTTTATAATACATACCTGTTGTGGATAGCCCTGGGGCTGCTTGTATTTTGATGCTAATTCTGTTCTCCAGAGAAAGGCTTCTGACAAGGAAGGAGTGAGTACTCAGGTGACTTCTTGTGAACCTTCTCCCTACCTTAATTTGGAAACTAAAGTCTAGAGCCAGAGATTGGGCAAGAGAAGGGAAGGTAGAGCTGAACGTTTGGGAGGAGTAGGAAAGGAAAAAGGAGAAGGAGAGGAGGACAACAGAAGAGAAGGTAGAAGAAAATGGGAGCAGAAGCATGTGGCCTGGAGAAACCTCAAGTTATAAGGGGTCACTTAGATGGGGAAGAGGGTAATGTAGTGAAAGATCTGCCCAATCTAGGCATGCAGTTTGATTCATATTAATTGAGTTGTCTTTTCTTTGCCTGGGCTTGTTTGGGTTGGAGATTTACCGCAACACATACCAATGTTTTTTAGAATACAAGTATGAGTTGCATATCCTCAACCTATCAAGCCCATGTAACCTAACACTTAACTAAGCAATATAAAATGAAAATGCCATCACCTCTGAAGATAATACATACACATATAAAAATCATACCTTGAATCACGTGACTTCAACACAAATTTCAGGAGAATCACAAATGGTGACATTTTTAAAGTTATCATTTTACTGTGACAATGACATATAAGTTCACTACTCTTATAGCCCATACCACTTTATGCACTTATTCCCTTATGAGAAATAATTTGTGACATACGTTTATTGAAAATAGCCTGATGTAACTATTTTGAGGCATATTTTTCTTCTTATGTTTAATCTCTTTGGCTAATGACATTTATGGCAATAGATTGTTTATAAATTATTCTGTGACTTACAAAATTTCATAAGAAGTTGTTTTACATGCATAGTTTCTATATTCTAGAGTTGAGGAACTAGACAGCCAGATTTATGTGGATCATCATGGATCTCATCATCATTTGAGTAAGATATGCTTTAATATATACCACGATATGTGGGAGAAATTATACAATGATTTATAACATGGGAAACATTCTAATAGTAAGTTATTACTTCTTAAATTATATTTCTGATGAGATATGAAGACAGAGAAAATATTAGTTCAATGAGAATATTTAAGAGCTATTTTTCAAGGTATAGAACAGCTATACTAATACTGGAGTGGGAGAAAGAGTAATGGGATAATTCTGCAAGATAAATAACTTCAGTATAGCAACATTGTAATAATGAACCCCTAAATAAAACAGTTCATCATACAGGTTGGCTTAACTCAACAATCTCAGGAAATTTCTCAGTCTTATAGATCTCAAAGATCTTTCCACAAAATCAGTGGTTCTCAACCTGTGTGTTAAAAACACTTTAATGTCAATTATGAGATTCACTGCATATCAGGTATTTATATTACAATTCATAACAATAGCAACATTACAATTGTGAGATGTTAAAGAAACAATTTTATGGTTGGTGGTTACCATAACATAATGACCTGTATTAAAGTGTTGCAGCATTATGAAGTTTGAAAAGCATAAAGATTATATATATGTATTATATATCATATATATATATGTGTGTGTGTGTGTGTGTGTGTGTTAACAACTGTTAGCATCAAAGAACTTTCTCCTGAATATCCCCAAGTATATCAAAGGATGCAACTTTTATAAGTCATTAAGCACTCTGATCTATGTTTTCTGGTAATGCATTGACTTTGGATTTCCCATGCTTCTCTAAGTCCTTTAGTAATGCCAAGGTCTTCTATCTAACCCCAATTTCTTTACTAATTGAAAAAAAGAAAAAAGCGAAGTTTAGAGAAACTATGTCTGGGGCCTCTTATCAGTGCCTTTTCAAGGGTGAAGAGACATTTATTCATGCCTCCTCAGGAAAAGACACACAATAGCAATAAGGGAACAACGAAGAAATGAGGCATAAATAAGTGTTATGCAAGTCATGAGCTTTTCAGTGGAATAAGAAAGAGACTGGATGAAGACTATAATAAAAATTCATACTAAGTTCATGTATCAAAATGTCACAGAATAAATATTAAAACAATAAAACAAAAAAATTTTGTTTGAAATGAGTCACATTTCAGTCATAACAGTGACATGTTCAATTAAACTCTATGTTAGAAAAATACAGCTGTAAATAAAATCTAATCACTAAACTTATCCAGCAATTAGAAGAGAAAGGAGCTTGGTTTTCAGTTGCATAATCATTGAGACTATAGCTAGATGACAATTATAAAATGGATCTGTTAAAATTGAATCTGTTAAAAAATTGGAAAAAATGAATTCACACTCTGAGATTTCTTAGAAACCATACATATGATCTCATGTTAAAAAAAAAACAAAAGAGTTCTTAAGTAAGAGGTATTGACAGTGCCATTTGTGACATATGATCCTTTGTAAATTAACTTAGTAATTAGTGTCCATTTATGTTATCTAATTGTTTTGTTCAAGAACTTAAATTGCACATATCTTTACAAAAACAAACAGCATTGAATGAGGTTTCAGCCCCACTTAAGTTCTGAAACTCCGTCAAAGTAATATTGTTTTTCTAATATAGTCCCAAGGACATAGGGATTGGTACTCCAGAACTATTATGATTGCTAAGCTTTTATTTCACTTTTGAAATAAAAGTATTTAAAATTTATGCAAGTATTTAAAGCAAATATTTTAAGAAAAGTTGAAACAAATCCTGTCTTTCATTTGTAATAAGGGAAGTTAATATGAATGTTTCTTTAGAGTCATTTGTATTTCTTAATTGCTATTATATTTTTGTTGGCATGTCTGTATACATTGCAGTGATTTTTCTTTCTTTTCTTATATCAACGTTATAGTCCCTACTTTCTGTACATTATGAAATATGAATATGATATTTTTTCAGTTTTTCTAATATTTTCTGGAATAGTTTAGTGTATTTCCGGTCTTTACGGTTTCTATTAATTTGATGATATTCTCATCAATTTATTCACAAACTGCCAGTTGGGAATTTTATTGGATATATACTGAAACCATTATAAATTATCAAAATTCAGCTAACATAACAATCTATGTGTGGCACCCAATAATAAAGAAGAAATACATTCATTCATCTTTATTAATTTCTTACAATAGGGATTTCTTTTCTGTCATGTATCTACTATACTCACAGTGACAGATTTTGTGTTTGTTAGGCCAAGGTAAATGACATTTTTGTCCCATTTATATTTGTCTATTGGTAGTCATCTAAATTTGTCTATTGGTATTATCTGGGTTCAATTATGCTGAGCTTTGGTGTCTATGTATTGCCCAGTACTGTTCTCAAAGTTTCTCACGAGTGTATAAATTCATAATTGTGTTAACTGTGAATAAAGAAAATTACTTTCTTTCTTTCCCTTAGTTATAACAACACTTTTTTCCTTTACCTTCCTACCAACATACTCAAAGCCATTTAAAATGGGAAGAGGTGGCTGGGTTTTGGTATTTCTGACGTTATCTTCTACTGAAATCTATACTTGTACTGACAATTTGATAAGAGTGAGTATGGAGTGAGTAACCAAGGAAATGAATCTCCCCTTAATATACCCACTAGTAAAAGAGAATTTTCTTTCCATTACTTTCTCTAAGAACACACACTTTTAACATTGAAAGTTGGAAACAAATTACTTTAGTCAGTTCATTACCAAAGATAAAGGTCATAATCTTTCACATCTTAAAAGTGTCCTCTGTTCTAGATATATGAGCTGTGGGCATGTATATATATAGTGATAAAATAAATAAAATAATTAGTAAAACTAATAAAGTTTTATTTTGTATGTCATTCATTTTTTTTGAATATAGACAAGAATGTAAGGACCCACTTGATGTATGTAGATTTGCAAAATAGTATCTGTACTTAGATTTCTTTGTATTGTTTAATTTTTGTTAGTATTGACTAGTCATGTAGAATATTGTCATTGTGAAAGTAATTGCCAAACTTTAGTTGTTTTTGAAACATATTTTCTTGCAATCATATATGGCACAAAAAGATAAGACTTGGGACTACTTGTTAGGCATACTTAAGTTACAGGATCACTGTGCTACAGTTTTGTATTGGCATTAAACTAATGTTAACATATAGTCAAGGTCAAGTCTTTTTATTATTATTATTATTATTTTTGATACTTTATTTACATTTCCAGTGTTTCCCCCTTTCCCCTATCCCCTGTCACCTCCCCATCCCCGCTTCTGAGGGAATTCCACCTCCCACCCACTCACACACCCATCCTCATATTCCCACCTTGACATTCCCCTTTATTGAGGTTTCTAACACCCTCAGGCCCAAGGGCCTCTCCTCTCTCCCTGATGGCCATCGAGGCCATCCTCTGCCACATATGTGGTCCAAACCATGGGTCCATAGATGTGTCTTCTTTGGTTGGTGGTCCAAACTCCAGGATGACCGGGGGACGGGGGGGTCAGGCCCATTGACGCTCTTGCTCCCTCCATTGGGGCTGCAAATTCCCTCAGCTCCTTCAGACCTTTCTCCAACTCCTCCATCTGGGACCTCACTCTCAGTCCAGCGGTTACTGTTAAGAGAAACTTGGGCATTCTGAACTTTTGGGCTAATATCCGCTTATCAGTGAGTGCATACCATGCTCATTTTTTTGTGACTGAGTTACCTCACTCAGGACGATATTTTCAAGTTCCATCCATTTGCCTGCAAATTTCATTAAGTCATTGTTTTTTATAGCTGAGTAGTACTCCATTGTGTAAATGTACCACATTTTCTGTATCCATTCCTCTGATGAGGGACATCTGGGTTGTTTCCAGCTTCTGGCTATTATAAATATGGCTGCTATGAACATAGTGGAGCATGTATCTTTATTACATGTTGGAGCATCTTCTGGGTATAT